>JAVTVY010007874.1:0-47602 GCA_036873755.1 Hanleya hanleyi
GCAACCGCACACGCCGACCAAAACACCCGCACGGCGGCCACCTACTTCGTCACCCCTTTTACCACGCCATCCCCTGCAAAGCCCCAGAGCTAAGTCACCGCGACGGTCACAACGCCGAGGTCAGGCGCCCAAGGCCTGGGAGCCCTATTAAAGCCCAGTGCAGAAGCCAGAAAGTTCAGTCGTCATGTTTTACCTGACGTTGCCCAGTAATAGCTCATTCGACGTGTTTCCTGACAACACCTTGACCAAGTATGTCACGCAATTACCCCAACCGTTACATTTACCGGGACGCTGGGAATGTGGACTGGTGGATATTCAATACCCTTATTCATGGTACAATGTACAAGACGGAGAAATATGGTACGAAGTGTCCTACGAAGATAAAGTCTACAAACTCATTCTCCCCCAAGGCCAATACGATACACCGCAGACGTTCATACAGGCTCTGAATGGCTTGATGAAGTACAAGGCCCTAAAGTTCAGCACGGGTGCTGCAACACACCTGATATCCTTGAACATCAAGAGAGAGATATTGTTCGATGTCAACGTACACAACGACAGGAGCTCTATCATGCTGACCGCTAACGCGAATGTGAAACTCAGTCCTATGCTACAGCAAATGTTAAGGATGCCTCACTCCGTCTACAAGGGGGCCACCATTGTCGAGGGGGATTATTTGATGGATATGAAAGTAGGTATGTACGCACTGTACGTCTACTCGGACGCCGTGGACAGCCATATTGTGGGTGATGTGAACACACCTCTGTTACGGGTGGTGCCCATTACCAAGACGTATGGTGAACAAGCCACCGAGAGTTTCAACCATATCATGTACCTACCCGTACGCCATACCGATATCAGCACGATCACGGTGGATATAAGAGATGACAGGGGACGTCCGATCCCATTCGAACGAGGAAAAGTGGTGCTGACACTTGCTTTCCGACAAGCTCGCTCTCCTCACTTCGTATAATGTACGTGCCTTACCAGTGCCATACGCCCAGCTATGCCGACTACTACAAGAAACAAACGGGAGGAAACTTGCCCGTGTTTAGCGGGGCACGCATGCAACGCGGTCACGGATTGGGGAACATCCTGGGCAGCATTATGAAAACGTGTTTACCCATGGTGACACGGGGTGTGAAAGCGGTGGGAAAACAAGCGGTACGCAGTGGATTGCGCGTGGCCGGTGATGTGATGGAAGGCACAGCACCCCGACAAGCTTTGAAACGCCGGGCTAAAGAAGCGGGCAGCGTCTTGATCGCCAAAGCCCTTAAAAGACAAAGACCGACACTGCCCCATTCATTCAACGTCCAACACCCCAGAGGAGAAGGACTACGCCCCAGAAGAAGAAGAAAAAGAAGAGAAGTAATAGTAGGAGAGACATCTTCGCATAATGGCATACATTCACTCCGAGTCGTGTCCGTCTACCAACAGTGAATTGGATTTGTGGACTATTCCACCTACCCAAACGAGTATAGGCGAAGGACGTTGGGTAGAACATCGACCCCTGGCTAGCCTGACGGGGGTGGGGCCCGTAGAATTTACCACTGAAAACAAAGATACGGCCTACCTGGATTTAGCCCACACCTACTTGTACGTGAAAGCCAAAATAACGAATAGGGACGGGACGGACATAGCGGTCGATGCGCCAGTAGGCCCGGCGAATGTTTGGCTGCACTCCTTGTTCCAACAGGTGGATATAGGTCTGAACGATAAACTCATTAGTACGTCCACCAATACGTACCCGTACCGAGCCTACATGGAGACGATGTTGTCGTACGGTATTGATGCCAAAGAATCACACTTACAAGCTGAGCTGTACTTCAGGGATAGACCCGGATACCTGGACAACATAACCGGTGGCAATGCTGGGTTCGAGTCACGCAAAAAACTGGCAGCCAAAAGCAAGTCCATCGATATGATGGGACGACTGCACGCCGATCTGTTCATGCAAGACCGCTACATGATGAACGGTGTATCCATCAAGATCAAGTTGACACGGTCCTTACCTAAGTTCGCCTTAATGTGCGGTGGCGAGGGCGATATCGATTACCAGATCATGATTGAAGATGCAGCCCTGTTTGTGCGTACGGTAGATTTGCAACAGGGCGTGTTGCTGGGTCACATGGAAGCCTTAGCGAAAAAAACAGCCATGTACCCCATCCGACGCGTACAGACCAAGGTGTTCTCTGTGCCCACAGGTACGATGATGGCCAATCGTGAAAATTTATTTCTAGGGGATCTGCCTAAACGTCTTACCCTGGCGTGTGTGACCAACACCGCATTCAATGGAAATTGGGCTGAGAATCCGTTCAATTTTAAACATTTCAACATTAACTTTGTGGCACTGCACGTGGCCGGCCATCAAATTCCAGCCCGACCATTACAACCAGACTTTACTAAGGGAAACTATGTGCGGACCTACCTGAACCTGTTTACAGCTACAGGACAAAACAACCAGGACGAGGGCAATACCATCAGTCGAGACGACTTTATGAAGGGGTACACATTGTTCGCCTTTGACCTCACCCCCACCTTGGAACACGATCATCAACTGGCTTTGCTCAAGAAAGGAAACCTACGGTTGGAACTGCGTTTCTCCATCCCTGTACCCGACACCATTAACGTGATTTGCTACGCCGAGTTTGATAACGTCATCAGCGTGGATCACCAAAGAAACGTGCTGTGTGACTTTGCCACCTAAGATGGATACAGAGCAGCTGATGAGCATACTCCAGCGAGATCCCAAGATCCCCTTTCGAGGTGTGTTTCCACGCAATGTGTTTCCCACTCACTCCACCACCCCAGCAGCCTACATCCTGAATACAGACACGAGGAGTCGACCCGGTGAACATTGGATAGCGGTGTACGTGGACACCCAAGGCCAAGGCGAATACTTTGATTCCTACGGACTTGCACCCCTCCATGCCGATTTGGTGAAATTCATGGACGTCTCTACGACAGAGTGGCGTTGGAATACGCAAAGATTACAAGGCCCCTTGAGTAGTGTGTGCGGACAGTACTGTGTGTTTTATCTCACTCACCGGAGTAGAGGACATTCTATGCCAACCATTGTACATATGTTTGATGATTATTGTCAAGCCGAAGACCGGGATGTCCTCGTCTATGACTGGACGGCCTCTCGTTTTAATGTGCATGCTCCATTTCTCTGGTTAACTCAATGTACTGCGCGCGCGCAGACCACTATTATTGTTATGACGTTGTTGTTCTGATGTTGTTGTTCTGATGTTGAATAAAATTGATGAAAAAACACAAAAAAATGATTTGACTTTTTCTCTCTTTATTTAAGTCAACAAGCAAGGATTAGACTATACAAATAGAATACAGGGTACAAATAGTAGAGGTATGTACACATAGAATAGTAGTAGTATATACAAAAAAAAAAAAGTTTGTCAGAAGTAGGATTCGAACCTACGCAGGGTATCACCCCACCAGTACTTAGGACTGGCGCCTTAGACCACTCGGCCATTCTGACTTTTACAGTTTTATAACTCGTGTATCCACAGTTAATGTTCCACATTTTTACAAGTCCAAGTAGGTAGTGCTCACACCGTCGGCCAATACTTTTCGTTTGGGGTAAAAGAAAGTAAAGGCGTCTCTTTGCTGGATATAGGTCCGCATCTGGTGGTCGACGACCCGGAATCCTCGGTTAGTGCCACTCGCACTGGCCTGGCTTTGCAATACATCCAGGTAGAGAGCTTTGTCTATGTTGGGATCGCGCCGGCTCATCCCTTTACAGCTAAATTTATTTTCCTCTCCACCATCTCTTCCGTAACAGTAGTAGTAGGTCTTGGAGGAGAGCGCAATCATAGCATCTCCACTTCACTCCAGCTTGAAGAGCCCGGGTGTCCGCTTGTCGTAGGTGTAGTGATCGCGTCGAGGTAACCTAGCTGCAGCCTACCGCTCTGTGGATCGAGGAGCCATGTAGGTGTATTATGATACGCTCCAACCGGATAGACTCGCTTGACACTGTTGTCACAGATTTTCTCGTGGCAATGTAAGTTATAAGACTGTTTAAACACACGATGGCATTGGGCACAACTGAAAGACTGAGCGTACAGGCTAAAATTGGTAATGAGCGAAAAATGACTCACGCCATTGTCATCGAACACATTCACTTTCATCGTAGCAGCATACCGTTCTGTAGATCGACGAACCAATTCAGCCACATAGGTACCGTCCTCCTCGCGTCGTAATCGATAAACAAAGATATTAATATCGAACAGTGTTTCTACATCATCCAAATTCTTAAAGGGAACTCCACGGAAGTGCCGCTTATCCATGTCTTGCTGCTCTAGATATTCTTCCCAATAGCCATCGGTCACTGTGTCACAAGCCTGGGGGTTACACTTGTCCAGATGCACGGCCAAACACCGAAACAGACATTTCCGGTCTTTGTAGGGCCCCTTGCTTCCTGCTGTTAATCCATACAGGCCTTTTCGATGAATCAACCACGGGGGAAGTTGTACAGGAGCACCGATCGGGTGATCTCGCATTTTCGTAACGAAAAATGTAACGTTAGTGACCATTTCCACAAGCCATTGGGTATTGGGGCGTTGCAGGCGGGCCCACTCCAACGGATCTAATGTAGTGAGTTGCTCGACCACCGGCTCCAGAGAAATCGCACCCGTGATGGTGAATGGCTGGTCAAACACATACGAATTGTTACTGGGATAGAAATACCGCAGTTGGTCCGTCTCTTTGTGCCGTAAGATATACCCAAATGTGACATTCAACTTATAGGCTGTCACCTGATCTTTGAAAATGTTCTCGGCATATGTAGTGAGATACGTGCGGTCCTCCAGGCGAAAATTGTATAAGTCCAAAAGAGGACGATCACGATGAAAACAATGGCGTATGGTAGCCCAGTGTCGTTGATAAATGGCCCTGACACGTACATCTTCAGGCAAGACTTCAACCGGAGGTGCGGCTGGGTCCAAGGGAAAATCCGCTCCACGTCTCATGCTTACTCGAGAAAAGTAAATGGATGACTGTGCTGGCTGCGTGGCTGACTGGCTGGCTGGCTGGGAGACAGGTCAGGTAAGTCAGATTGAATACACCCTCGCCCCTAAAAAATGAACTCTCCTTTTATAGACCATTGACCTCATTTGCATATTTTCAGCAGACAACAGACCGCCATCTTGAAAACGACCACCCCTAACCTACAAAAAACAAGCCACCATCTTGAATACGACCATCCCTAACACACACAAACAAGCCGCCATCTTGAAACACACACCCAAAGACCTCATTTGCATATTTTCAGCGGACAACAGGCCGCCCTGGGCATCGGGAAAGTGACAGGCTGGGGATATTGAAACACATATGCAAATGAGGGCTGGGCATCGGGAAAGTCACATGCTGGGGATCTTGAAAAGAACATATGCAAATGAGGGCTGGGGAAAAACCCATTACACACACAAACAAACCGCCATCTTGAACACGACCACCCCGCCCATACTAAAACAAGCCGCCATCTTGAATCCAACGAGTGACATGCTGGGGATCTTGAAAAGAACATATGCAAATGAGGGCTGGGGAAAAACCCATTACACACACAAACAAACCGCCATCTTGAATCCAAACCACCCTCCCATACTAAAACAAGCCGCCATCTTGAATCCAAACCACCCTCCCATACTAAAACAAGCCGCCATCTTGAATCCAAACCACCCTCCCATACTAAAACAAACCGCCGCCATCTTGAATCCAAACCACCCTCCCATACTAAAACAAGCCGCCATCTTGAATCCAAACCACCCTCCCATACTAAAACAAGCCGCCATCTTGAATCCAAACCACCCTCCCATACTAAAACAAGCCGCCATCTTGAATCCAAACCACCCTCCCATACTAAAACAAGCCGCCATCTTGAATCCAAACCACCCTCCCATACTAAAACAAGCCGCCATCTTGAATCCAAACCACCCTCCCATACTAAAACAAGCCGCCATCTTGAATCCAAACCACCCGCCCATACTAAAACAAGCCGCCATCTTGAATATACCCAATGACCTCATTTGCATATAACTCATTTGCATAATCTCACGCATGCGCACACACATAGCCACGCCCCCAAAATAAATCCTGCGCATGCGCAGTGAGGCACTCGGTCGGACGGATGCGGGCTACCTACTACTCATAAGTTCATAAGCTAGAAAAAGTGTATGTGTGTATGTGGGTTGGGGTGGGGGGGAGGAGATGCGGGATGGGCGGCGGTGCTGGTAATAATTTTTTGACGTGGGGGATGGTGAGTAATTGGAATGCCCACTTACACAGACCTACTTTCGGTATGATCAACCTTTATAAGCAAGCAAATAATAAGATATGCTGCCAACGCAATAAGATGTGAATTCTGATCTCTTGATTTTGGTCGAGATTGTTTTCTTTCAATGTAAACCGTTCTTGTTGACGCGGAAATTATTCAGCGAGCAGGATTTCCAGTCGAGGCTTCCACGGTATAACTATACTACACATCTTCGTTAACTTATCTCTTTATATTTAGGGATTTACCAACCTTATAAGTATTGACTATGGGGTCTGTATGCCTGACAGCTGCACCACCGAGGACCTATCTAATATAATAAATTTAGGTAAGTCATAACCGTTACAATTCAACATATCGCCTTTTTCATTCTGGATCACCAGTTCTCACCAACAACATTTTCCAGAGGAAAGTTCAATATCTTCAAATAACCAAATCATGTCAAGGGGAAACTTTTATGAAAAATATTAACTTTTGGTACGCAGTCAACTTTTGGTACACAATAACTCACTTTTGACATAATTTAACCTCACTTTGGATTTGCAATATGATAAATGAGCTCACATCATCACCGGTTCGAAATAATTTCCAGAAGTATCAAGTTCTAAAAAATAATGATATCAATATTCCATATCTAATATCACCATAATAACTTCTTAAGAGAACTGAAATCTCTAAGAATAATTCGATACAGACAATCTCTGGTAGTCTCTACTGAAAAGAATATTTGAAGAAATTTTTCATCTGAACTGACATCTTTTGCACCAAATTTTGAATAAATTAATATTTACTTTTGCATAATAGTACAACAGGAAAGACTGAATAATACATGTGAGAAGTTTCTGCTTATACGATTTGTTTATTTGAAGATTTTCAAAATTTCCCCTGGAAGAATGTTGTTGCTGTTATTTCCTTATATGGTTCTGGTCCTTCCCCTTAAATTCTCTATCATATTCCACATAAGGAGTATCTCCCCTCCTTCATTGTATTTGGACGAGATTCCTCCTCTTCTCTTCCTAAATTTCGTTATTTAGTTCCTTAACTTTTCAACAAATTGACCGATTTTTCTCGAATTTCACACAGGATAGTAGTAATATAAGCGTAAATGGATACCTTTTTCATCCGGATGTAGAGGTCATTTGAGGGGGATTTGAGGAGGAGAGGTCAAGTGCAGTATAGTTCCGGCAGAATCACCAAAAGCTACCTCCAGCACAGGAACACAATTGGTTACATTTCATTAAAGAGGAAAACATGACCGATTAATTCTACGATTTAATGAACGATAGCAACTAGTGTCGTACCACTGAATTTTGGTGATAAATATAGTTATTGACGCTTGTATTGATATCCATAAGCTGTACGATAAACATTTGAATATATACTGAATTAATTCTAAAAGAGCACATGAACAAATCTGTTGCTTTGATCGTGTTGTGTTTAATAGCAATCATTTTTCGTACGAATGAGATAATCTAAGTAATAACACGGATGTCCACATCTTCACAAGTCCAGTTAAATCTTAAATCCTCGCAGAGGGTGTACCTGGACATTTTTGGTTATTCGAATAAGTTCTTGAGTTGCCTCTATTACACAATCTCGTACATTTCAACCCCCGCGTTTTTTTGAATTAGCATGTCGGTATCCCAGCCCTGAGGTTTTTGCTTTGAATTCCGATGTCGATTTCAGCCCGACAACAAAGTAGTTTGGCGGAAGAAGAAATTCAAACCAGTCACATTTCATACCTCACAGTGGATTGGCGTAAACAACTAGCTCAGCTTTCTCTGATTGGTTTGATTTAGAGGAAACCCCTTGATCTATTTGTATCCAGAATTGTTGTGGGCAACTAAGCAAACCAGTGTATCGATCCTAACAGATCGACCGATACACTGGCTCGCGAGGATGGGATTTCCATGTGGTCTTATGATTCAGTCAAAACTGCGCAAAAATGGAACTTGTTGCTTCCTCGCTTACACTCAGAATTAAGAGGATAGAACAAGGACTGGTTCGCTCGGTGTCAGTATAATGTGACTGAGTGGGGTGTCATGTCTGCCTACGGCATGATATTTCGGTGGGACAGCACTATAAAATGGCAGCATTAGATCTGCTCTTTTACAAGTAGGTACCCCTGCCCTTCCCCCTCCCCCTCCCCTCCCTTCCCTTCCCTTCCACGTCGTGATATAGCTGATGTTGAAAGCGACGTTAAACTCTGTTCACTCACTCACCCCAAAGTGTAGGTAAGCTGAACATCAAGTGTACATTTGAGTTCTTCCCTCAGATAGCTGAACTTATAGCTGTTTACGGAATTTTTTTGAGAAATACCTTTTTGAAGGAAATTCAGTTTCAATTGAATGCTCATTTGTCTATAAATGTCGGGATTGTGGGATATATCGGGCGACTTGATCCGCTCAACGAATGGTAACGATACTTCTCAATCATCAATGTCATACACTTCTCATCACAGGACTAATGCAAAAGCTGCCGGATTCCGTTTATGGTTCAGTTCCACCGATAGTGGAGCCGGTCTGTCATCACGACGATAATGTATGGCAGGACCGACGAGCCACAATCGTAATGTGAGTAAAGATGCTATAAAATATTTATATTCACTATATTTCTATTCATCATGATAGGGCATTCATAATTCACGAGTATTTTCTAAGTGGAACCATTCGTCTACAAAATGTCTATATGGAACTAAACGAATGAATGTAAGAATCTACGTAGACCAATAAAAGCTAGATACACAATTGGTAAAGAAACAACTCTTTTATATTCAAGCCCTTTTAATGGAAAATTTTAAATAATATTAAGTACTAGGCAGTACTTGATATAGAAATTGCAGAACTGAGAATCAACAACGATCTTGACTACCTATCCAGATGGGCAGCTCAGTGGCTTGTAACGTTCAATGCACTGAAGACAGTATTCTTGTACATATCCTTGAAGCATAACCCAACATACCCTCAATTATATCTTGATAATGTAGAAATCAAACGCGTTACCACAAGCACTTAGGAGTAGTTCGTCAAGAAAAGCTGTTATCGATTCTATCTGCTCGAAATCCCCCAAAAAGCTCGATGCCATGTCTAGAACAAAACATATCCTTGGAAGAAAATGTTTGGATTGCTTATACAAGAGTACTGTCCGCCCTCTTCTTGATTATAGCGATGTTGTGTTTGACGGCTGCACGTTGACTAATTCTGTGTTTTTAGAAAAATACAAAGACAGGCTGCAGTTATATGCACTGGTGCCATACGCAGACCTTCGTATCAAAAATTGTTAAATGAATTAGGCTGGGAAACACTTTCTCGACGTAGAAAGAAGCACCGTCTTATTTAATTCTATAAAATATTAAAAGGTGAAGCGCCTGCATATCTTCAACGTTTACGTCCGAAGAAAGTATCTTTGGATATGCAAAGAAATTATAACCTGCAGAATTCTGTCCAGTATAGAACATTTCCGTGTCGTCTCACATTTTTTCAAAATTCGTTCTTCCCACAGACTTCTAAAGTTTGGAATTCTCTTCATGCTTCCGTCCGAAATGTAACCTCATTATCTATGTTTACGACCAAAGTCTCTAACCAACCTTCATACCTTACGAAAATATACAATTCCCTCAATTACCTCAGTCCTACTTTGGAGAATGAGGCTAGGTTTTAGTTCATTAAATGGTCATCTGTTTAAGTATAACATCTCTCCAAGCTCTATCGGCCCTTATTGTAATCACAACAATGATGAACCTTATCATTTCCTCTTGATTTGCCGCTCTGAGAAAGACAATGCTCACCTCGATTACAAACTTGATCTGTCCCGGTGTACACCACTCTCTTCTAATTCATGACTGCCCAAATTACCTGTCTCTGCGTGGCTCTTCTGACTTTGATTATGAAACAAATATGTCTGTTTTTGGAATAGTCCAAACGTTCATTGGAGCATCCAAACGGTTTCAAGCACATGAACAATCTCAACCGGTGATAGATGAAGCTGATCAGATCAGTGCTTTACCAATTGTGTAAATAAAATTTATTCGACCAATTGTAAAAAAAAAATAAAAAAAATAGAATCATACGACGCGACGAAATACTCACTCCTACATAAGTATTATCTATAATATATAAAACCCACCGCCCATCAGCCTCTAACGTATTTTGTCATTTAACAATTTATATGTTTTTTCCTGTGTATGTAAATCATTACATTGTGTGTTTTTATTGTCTTTTTTTCTTCATTTTTAAAAATAATTTATTGTGTTTTTCTCTGTAGGTAAATTATTATATGTACAATGTATGTTATCTGAGGAGAGTGCCCCGTGGCCTTGAGGCTATGCATAATCCTCAAAAAGCTAATTAAATCATTACGTTACATTACGTATCCACATAACATAAATACTACTAAATTAAAGGCAACATACCAAGGATGATAGAAAAAGATGCCGGAGAACTGCCAAAAGGTCAAATAACACCACAGGCAAACCTCACAAGAACCAAAACTGATCCCTGTGATGATTTGTATCCCAGCCACGCTTTTATTGTAGCTGTTCATGTGGACATCTTGGACATCTTGAAAAATTCTATCATTGTGCAGCTGATATAAAATAATGCTGGTTCTCGTCCGGAAGAAACGGTCAACAATTTCCAACACATGATATATTGAAAATGCATATGTTATTTCATTACAGAGGCGTCCTCTTCGGTATAGGATTGATAATCCTTATAGGGACACTGTATGACATTGGTATCGAATTATACGCGAGTTACACAAACTCATTGCACGGAAACGATGACAAGGCGGACTGCCATCGGAATGGCATCAGCGAGGAGATTAACATGTCGAAGATTCCGACCGGTTCAACTAAAAATGGTGGGCTAGACTTGAAGGACGGGTTAAATCAACTGTCTTCGGAGTCAACTAGCGGAGTCAACGGCTTTCAACGTAACAAGCAGGCAGCACTTCCTCAGAAATCCGTCAAACGAGGTTCGTTTATGTTTGTTTCTACGTGCATTTGCCTTCAAAAGTGTCTTCAAACATACGTGTTGGAACATACATACCTTCTCAACTGTTTAACTTAGAAAATATAATTTATTGAATTAAAGACAAAACATTTTCGTAGATTATGTATCCTGAGTTCTACAGATCAAGATACATGTCTCACATAGTATAGTATATTGAATAAAATTACTGAAGAATTTCAGGGAATCGCTCAACGCCATTATCATATGCTGATATATAAAGCCTCTGCTCCCTTCACAGTAGTAGGCTAATAATAATGGTGCATATGTGGGGCTATATGTATTTTCACGATACAATTATAATGATTGCGTGTAGACGTGACGTACCCAATATATTTGGGTCAAAGCACCAAACATGTTTGGGTCAACGAAATTTAACAGAAAATCAGTGGGATTTGACCAAATCATTTTGACTGTGTATTCCTGTTACATGTATTTTATAGGACTGGTGGATGGTCTTTTGCTATCATTTTCTTTGTACACAAATATAAAGAAACTGCTGAACACCGATACAAAGTCGGGGAACCTGAGCTCCATCAATGGTGTCAGGTTTTTGAGCATGAGCTGGGTAATTCTAGGGCATACGTATGGGTTCGCCATACAAGTGGAAAGTGAGTATTCTCTGAAATATTCGAAATACCATTCAAATATCATTCTTCATACATTCAATCCTACATTCTTCATTCCTTGCAGAATATCGCTATCTCAACGAACAAGCAGCCAGAGGATGCTAATTCCCCCGCCGAAATGGCATCAATATTTTTTAGCATTGTTGGTGTCGGGGGATATACATGAGGGAGGGAACTGCTACTTCATAGGCGTTGGATGCGGGTCTTTCTGCCTTCCCAAGTTTTAAAATCAACTAATGGAATGGAAAATCAACGTTTTTTTGCTTCTGTAATATAGTTTCCATGCAATGAAGCATGGAAATTATGTTCCGAGAAGCGACCCCAAGTGACATCTCAAGGCATATTATCGGCAAACCAAATTTGACGAGAAGCTGAATGCATCCTCAACCTATTGTCTGGAAACCAAATTTTAAATTTGCCACCAGGTGTCGCCACCTGTAGGTGCAAGTGGGCGAAATGCAATCCCAAGGATCATCTCATGACATGGTGTATCAGCATACGAACTTTGGGAAGAATCTGAAAAGAGGTTATTGCCCGTAAACCAAATTTAGATTTGTATGTGCGAAACACAATCCCAAGTGACATCTCAAGGCATATTATCGGCAAACCAAATTTGACGAGAAGCTGAATGCATCCTCAACCTATTGTCTGGAAACCAAATTTTAAATTTGCCACCAGGTGTCGCCACCTGTAGGTGCAAGTGGGCGAAATGCAATCCCAAGGATCATCTCATGACATGGTGTATCAGCATACGAACTTTGGGAAGAATCTGAAAAGAGGCTATTGCCCGTAAACCAAATTTAGATTTGTATGTGCGAAACACAATCCCAAGTGACATCTTATGGCATATGAATACCAAATTTGAGAAGAATCTGATGAGCAGTTGTCAAATTATTGCCAATAACAAATTGCAGATTTTTCCACCAGGTGTCGCCACCAGTATGCAGAAGCAGGTGAAATACAATCCCAAGGGACATATCATGGCATGGTATCTGCATACCAAATTGGAGAAAAATCTGATGAGCGAAATCAAATTTAGATTTGACACGAGGTGGTGCTACCCGTAAGCACAAGTGGGCGAAACGCAATCCCAAGTGACATCAAATGTCATGATATATTCATACCAGGTTTAAGAAGAATCTGATGAGCGGTTCTCAAGTTATTACCCGGAAACAAATCTGGTATTTCGCCACCAGGTGGTACCACCTGTAAGTAAAAGTGAGCGAAAGGCAATCCCACGCAACATCTTCTGGCATGATACATGCATGCTAAATTTGAGGAGATTCTGATGAGCAGTTCACAAGGAATGCATATGCCAAATATTGAAGAAACTAGATACAGTGGATCGAATACGATTGGAGGCATGCCTTTTGCATCTTTAGTAAAAGAAATATTCATTATTTGTGAAGAAAGTAAAAACGTAAAACTTAGGAAAAACATCATTAACATGGCCCCATAAGATGCCTTGAGGGTAGCTACCCACATACCAAATTTAAAAGAATCCATTAAGGTCCAACAGTAGACTGGACCCAGCCCCTGTTTCATAATGTATTTTAAAGAAAGGGGAAACAAAAGGAAATAAGTCTGCCTATTGAGAAATGCTTGAAACAGGGACTGGACGGAACGTCACAAGGGAGCTAACTTTGCAAGAAAAAATGAACAATATACTGTGCATTTTTTGTCACCAATGAAAACTCCGTATTCTGACCCCGCCCCAACTCAAAAGATTTGATTGGAAGCAATGCGTTCATGTGACGTCAACAATGAGAATGACGTTACTACCATGACCTCAACAATGGGAATGACGTTACTGCCGAGACGTCACAGTATGGCGTTAGAATGAAATTGATACAAAACATGTCAATCGTCCAGACTAGCCACGCTTCCAGATGGAATCTTTACACGGCGAAACCCATCAAATCGTCCAGTCTCTATTTCAAAAATATTTTTTCCATTTTTTTTCCATTTTTCTTTTCATTTTATTTATTTACTTATCAAACGTATATAAATAGTACATATGAAATAGAGACTCGTCCAGTCTAGTCCAACAGTTACTGTCCGGAAATGCAATTTTACCTTGGCCCTCAGGTAGCGCCATGTGTAGGCAGATAGGCATAAAAAATAATCCCAACCGAGATCTTGAGGCAAGATCCCTTGACATGAAAATGAAAATGTTAACTTGGCCTACAGGTGGCGCCACCTATGAGCAGATCGACAAGAAAAACAATACCAAGTGAAACCTTCAGGTAAGGTATATGTATACCAAGCTTGGAAAGAATTCATTCTAGTATTAAAAAGTTATTGTCTGGAAACATAATTTTAAATTTGCCCCCAGGTGGTACCACCTATATGTGGATCGGCATGCAAAACAATGCCAAACGAGAAATTGAGGCGAGGTACCTACACACCAAATTTGGGATGAATCGGTTCAGGTTTTCAAAAGTTATTCTCTGAAAACACTTAACTTAGCTTTCAGGTGGCCCCCCTATCAACATGAAAGACATTCTCAAGCCAGATCTTAGGCAAGGTACCACCACATCAAATTTGGAAAGAATCCTTAGGGTTTTCAAAAGTTATTGTCTGGAGATGCAATTTTAACTTGGCCGGAGGTGGCGCCACCCAGAAGTGGATTGGCACGAAAAACAATTCCAAGCAAGATCTATGGGACATATTTACCAAATACAAAACCATGGGTCTGTGCATGATAAATTGAAACATTTTGGGGTTGCAATTATCCCAATATTGCAGACAACACACAAATTTCAGCTTCTGTCAAGATATATTGGAGATATATATGCTCAAACACAATATATGAGGGTCGGGCGAGGGCTAGTTTGGGAGATAGAGGGTGCGGCTCGGCGCCCTGGGGATGGGGACATGCTGTTCTTGAGGGTAGTGGTAGGTGTGCTGACATGAAAGCCATAGAAAGCTTCCTGTACATGAAACAACCACACTAACAACTGCATGCCATCATCCGTCAGTCCGAAAAACCACAAGGTGGAATTCAATTCAATTCAGGAAATTGATCATATGCACAGTGTGCACCCAAACTTTAGGAACTTTAGGAACTCAGTTGTAATTAATATAGTTACACGTGTGGACACAAATGGTTCCTGCAGTAGCTTTAGGGTAAATCATATGATGTGAGATACAATTGTTTGATAGCAAAATTGAAGAAAATGTTGTCATTCATTTAATATGACACGAAATTAAAAAAAATCAGGGGTTCGGTACTGCGGGGATTTCCCCGCCAGTTATTTCATATTATACTTCTGAAATAAAAAATATGGTTCATGCAAAAGCTTTAGGGTAAATCATATGATGTGGAATAGAATGATTTCATAGCAAAATTGAAGGAAATGTTGTCCTTCATGTAAGGCGACACGAAATCCAAAACTAACACAGGTTCTGTACTGCGGGGATTGCCCCGCCAGTTATTTCATATTATACTTCTGAAATAAAATATGGTTCCTGCAAAAGCTTTAGTGTATGATGTGGAATAGAAGGGCTGGGGAGCAAATTTAAGAAAATGGTGTCCTTCATTTAAAGCGACATGAAATTCAAAACTAACAGCGAGAAGCGGAAGAAAGAAGAAAAAAATGACAAACGCATTTAGGGATGCCTAATTATTAGACAAAGCATTTGGATGTTATCGCTTGTGAAGAATTTGAATGGAAACCACGGACATGCACAGAAGATTGGAACAAGATCCAGTGGCACCACCTTCTACTAACTCATATCTGGTCACAAGGAGTGTATATGCTAAATTTCGAAGGAATCGGACAAAGCTTTTGGAAGTTATCGCCTGTGAAGAATTTTAACAGACATCCACAGACACAAAGAGAGCAAGACCCATTTCAACTGGAACGGACACGAAGAAGCGAAACTCAGTGGCGCCACCTTCAGGCAAATGTTACTGAAATCCAGTACGCAACCGCGTCTTCTCACAAGAAATGCGTATGCCGAATTTCGGAAGAATCCAAGGAAGCATTTGGAAGTTATCGCTTGTAACTGACATCCACGGACACAAAGAATCAAGATTCATTTTGACCCAGTGGCGCCACCTTCAGGCAGATGTTGCTGAAATGCGAGACCGACTGGCGTCTTGTCGCAAGGAATGCGTATGCCGAATTTCGGAAGAATCCAACAAAGGGTTAGGAAGTAATCATTCGAACAGACATGCACGGACATCCACGGACATGCACGGACAAAAATAGAAGCAAGAATCATTTTTTTTTGCGGCGGGGGACAAAAATGGGCGTCCGTTCCGTCGATACTTCGTTTCATGATTCCTCGAAACGCCCTTTTTGTAATAAACTGTCTAAATCCGCATCGCTCTCATGAAAAATCCTGAATTTAATGTCACTACTGTTCAAACAAACACGCTAGTGTGATGTAAACCTTTATATTGGCTGACAGCTGTGTAAGTAACAAGCAGCCAGAGGATGCGAAGTCCCCCGCCGAAATGGCAGCAATATTTTTTAGCATTGTTGGTCTCGGGGGATACACATGATGGAGGCAACTGCTACTTCATAGATGTTGGATGGGGAAGGGTCTTTCTGTGCCTTCCCATGTTTTCAAATCAACTCCGAACGGTTGAATGAACGTTTTTTTTGCTTCTGTAATATAGTTTCCATGCAGTGAAGCATGGAAATTATGTAACCGAGAAGCGACCCACAAGTGACATATCAAGGCATATATTCTGCAAACCAAATTTGACGAGAAACTGAATGCATCCTAAACCTATTGTCTGGAAACCAAATTTTAAACTTGCCGCCAGGTGTCGCCACCTGTAGGTGCAACTGGACGAAATGCAATCCCAAGGATCATCTCATGACATGGTGTATCAGCATACGAACTTTGGGAAGAATCTGAAAAGGGCTTATTGCCTGGAAACCAAATTTAGATTTGTATGCACAAGTGTGCGAAACACAATCCCAAGTGACATCTTATGGCATATGAATACCAAATTTGAGAAGAATCCGAGGTGGCACGAGGTGGTGCTACCTGTAAGCACAAGTAGGCGAAACGCAATCCCAAGTGACATCATATGTCATGATATATTCATACCAGATTTAAGAAGAATCTGACAAGCGGTTCTCAAGTCATTACCGGGAAACAAATCTGGTATTTTGCACCACCTTTAAGTAAAATTGAGCGAAAGGCAATCCCACGCAACATCTCCTGGCATGATGCATGCTAAATTTGAGGTGATTCCGATGAGCAGTTCTCAACTTAATGGCTGAAAATATTTGATTTTAACACCTGGTGGTGCCACCTATAGGCGCAAGTGGGCGAAATGCAATCTCAAGCGACCTCTTAGGTCAGCGTATTACCCGGAGATAAATTTGGTGGTAACTGTAAGTGCAAGTGACTGAAAGGCAATCACATGCAACATCTCCTGGCATCATGGTACATGCATGCTAAATTTGAGAAGAATGCGATGAGCATGCAGTTCTCAAGTTATTGGCCAAAAACGAATTTCAGATTTTGTCATCAGTTGACGTCACTTTCTGAGCAGAAGTGGATAACGCAATCCCAAACAGCATCTCATGGCAAGGTACAATGTATATGCATGTCTAATTTGGGAAGAATTTGATGAGCAGTTCTCAAGTTATTGCCCGGAAATCAAATTTCGAGCAACATTTCAAAGCGTTTCAAAGTTATTGCTTGCAGCACAAAACAACGGAAAGAACCCTAGTGGTGCCACCTACAGGCAGATCTTTCTGAAACGCAATACCAATCAACATCTTGTCACAAGGAATGCATATGCCAAATATTGAAGAAACTAGATACAGTCGATCGAATACGATTGGAGGCATGCCTTGTGCATCTTTAGTAAAGGAAACATTCATTATTTGTGAAGAAAGTAAAAACGTAAAACTTACGAAAAACATCATTAACATGGCCCCATAAGATGCTTTGAGAGTAGGTACCCACATACCAAATTTAAAAGAATTCTTTAATGTCCAACAGTTACTGTCCGGAAATGCAACTGCATAAAAAATAATCCCAACCGAGATCTTGAGGCAAGATCCATTGACATTGGAAATAGAAAATGTTAACTTGGCCTACAGGTGGCGCCACCTATGAGCAGATCGACAAGAAAAACAATACCAAGTGAAACCTTCAGGTAAGGTACATGTATACCAAACTTGGAAAGAATTCATTCAAGTATTAAAAAGTTATTGTCTGGAAACATAATTTTAAATTTGCCCCCAGGTGGCACCACCTATTTGTGGATCGGCATGAAAAACAACGCCAAACGAAAAGTTGAGGCGAGGTACCTACACACCAACTTTGGAATGAATCGGTTCAGGTTTTCAAAAGTTATTGTCTGGAAACACTTAACTTAGCTTTCAGGTGGTCCCCCTATCAACATGAAAAACATTCTCAGCCAGATCTTAGGCAAGGTACCACCACACCAAATTTTCAAAAGTTATTGCCTGGAGATACAATTTTAACTTGGCCCGAGGTGGCGCCACCCAGAAGCGGATTGGCACGAAAAACAATTGCAAGCAAGATCTATAGACAAGGGACATATTTACCAAATACAAAAACATGGGTCTGTGCCTGATAAATTGAAACCTTTTGGGGTTGCAATTATCCCAATATTGCAGACAAACGTGCCAAACAAATTTCAGCTTCTGCCAAGATATATTGGAGATATATATGCTCAAACACAATATATGAGGGTCGGGCGAGGGCTAGTTTGGGAGATAGAGGTGGGAGATAGAGGGTGTGGCTCGGCGCCCTGGGGATGGGGACATGTAGGCTCTTCTTGAGGATAGTGGTAGATGTGCTGACATGAAAGCCATAGAAAGCTCCCTGTACATAAAACAACCACACTGACAACTGCATGCCATCATCTGTCAGTCTGAAAATCCACAAGGTGGAATTCAATTCAATTCACGAAATTGATCATATGCCCAGTGTGCACCCAAACTTCTGGAACTCAGTTGTAATTAATATAGTAAGTTACACTGTGGACACAAATGGTTCCTGCAGAAGCTTTAAAGTAAATCATATGATGTGAGATACAATTATTTGATAGCAAAATTGAAGGAAATGTTGTCCTTCATTTAAGATGACACGAAATTAAAAAACCAGGGGTTCGGTACTGCGGGGATTTCCCAGCCAGTTAGTTCATATTTTACTTCTGAAATAAAATATGGTTCATGCAGAAGCTTAAGGGTGAATCATATGATGTAGAATAGCATGATTTCATAGCAAAATTGAAGGAAATGTTGTCCTTCATTTAAGGCGACATGAAATTCAAAACTAACACGGGTTTGGTACTGCGGGGATTCCCCCGCCAGTTATTTCATACTATACTTCTGAAATAAAATATGGTTCCTACAAAAGCTTTAGTGTAAATCATATGATGTGGAATAGAAGGACTGGACAGCAAATTTAAGAAAAAGCGACAAATTGAAGCGACATGAAATTCAAAACTAACAGCGAGAAGCGGAAGAAAGAAGAAAAAAGACAAACGCATTTAGGGATGCCAAATTATTAGACGAAGCATTTGGAAGTTATCGCTTGTGAATAATTTGAATGGAAATCATGGACATGCACAGAAGATTGGAACAAGGCCCACTGGCACCACCTTCAGGTGGATTTTGCTGAAACGAAATACCAACCCATGTTTGGTCACAAGGAGTGTTTTTGCTAAATTTCGAAGGAATCCGACAAAGCTTTTGGAAGTTATCGCCTGTGAAGAATTTGAACAGACATCCACAGACACAAAGAGAGCAAGACCCATTTTAACTGGAACGGACACGAAGAAGCGAAACTCAGTGGCGCCACCTTCAGGCGAATGTTACTGAAATGCAGTACGCAACCACGTCCTCTCACAAGGATGCGTATGCCGAATTTCGGAAGAATCCAAGAAAGCGTTTGGAAGTTATGGCTTGTTATTGACATCCACGGACACAAAGAAGCAAGATCCATTTTGACCCAGTGGCACCACCTTCAGGCGGATGTCGCAAGGAATGCGTATGCCGAATTTCAGAAGAATTCAACAAAGCGTTAGGAAGTAATCATTCGAACAGACATGCACGGACATGCACGGACACATAGAAGCAAGAACCATTTTAAAGTCCCCCGGCCGCGTTGCGGCGGTGTTGCGGCGGGGGACAATAACACAAATGATAAGTGTTCACAGTCACGCGTGCATGTTTATCATTTTCCAAATGATCATGTTGCCTCGTCAGTTAATACCGGTAAAGAAAAAGACCTGTTACGTCAAAGCTTCTTCCAAGCGTGACAGATGCGCTTTTAATGACCTCATATTCTCCCGAAGATCGCTTTAGATAGGGTACCATCGCCTATGAAAAGAGTAGTCCAACTTGTATTGGTACGAGGGTTCCCAATTATCCCAATGTTTGGACGTAGTGGACTAGTGTCGGTAATCACGGCTTTGCGAAATATGTCGCCTCAAATGGAATTTCTGTGAAAAGAGCGGCGTGAAAATGACATGCCGTTGTGGGAACATTCCGTATGTAGGCCGACAGTAGTGCGTGATCGTTGATCACCCGGCTGTGGTATTTTTCGGCCTTGTTAATAGCTGCCAATTATTCCAAAGTCCCCACGTGGGGCAAACATTTACATTTTTATGGTAATATTCATTCTTGAGTGTTTCATGTCGAGTCTTGTTGCTCGATGTCTTGTACATTTCGATTAATAGCTGCAAATCATTCCAAGAGTCTTGCGGTTCTGATAAGTGATATTGTTTAACGCCAATCAAAGATTTTTTCACAGTTACATGTATCAACGTTAATCTTTCAAATGCGCAATAAATCTGATTATCAATCTTATCGGTATTACAAGTAAATCATTTCATTAATTAGATATGTACCATGGCACATGTACAGTCCTAACGATTAGAAAAATGGTCTCAGCGAAACTCAGTGGCGCCACCTTCAGTAGAATTTCGAGAGAATCCAACAAAGCATTTGGAAGTTATCGCTTGTAAAGAATTTAAACTGACATCCACGGACACAAAGAAGCAAGATACATTTGACCCAGTGGCGCCACCTTCAGGTAGATGTTGCTGAAATGAAATACGTCCTGTTTTTCGCCATAAGCAGACCTATCAACGTGGTGGAATTTTCAGAATGCAAGGCCCAATTCATGTTGAATTTTTGGTCCTGTACCATGGTACATGTACAGAAAAATAGCCTCGGCGAAACTCAGTGGCGCCATCTTCAGGCAAATGTTACTGAAATCCAGTACGCAACCGCGACTTCTCACAAGGAATGCATATGTCGAATTTCGGAAGAATACAAGAAAGCGTTTGGAAGTTATCGCTTGTAACTGACATCCACGGACACAAAGAAGCAAGATCCATTTTGACCCAGTGGCGCCACCTTCAGGCAGATGTTGGTGAAATGCGATACCGACTGGCGTCTTGTCGCAAGGTATGCGTATGCCGAATTTCGGAAGAATCGAACAAAGCGTTAGGAAGTAATCATTCGAACAGACATGCACGGACATCCACGGACATGCACGGACACAAAGAAGCAAAATTCATTTTGACCCAGTGGCGCCACCTTTAGGCAGATGCTGGTGAAATGCGATACCGACTGGCGTCTTGTCGCAAGGAATGCGTATGCCGAATTTCGGAAGAATCCAACAAAGCGTTAGGAAGTAATCATTCGAACAGACATGCACGGACTTGCACGGACACATAGAAGCAAGAACCATTTTAAAGTCCCCGGCCGCGTTGCGGCGGGGGACAATAAAATATAGAGCTAATTTGCGAAGTATTGAAATCAATTACTTTCTTAAAGCCGGTGAATGAAACTATTAAAGAGTTTTATATTGATGCCTATAGAGACGTATCTTAATCTGTTTCTCTGCTATGCCGTATATTTCACGGAAGTAATATAGACTGTCTGTTACCAGCAGATTTACCCCTCCACTGCTGTTCAAATAAAACAGCCAGTATTTACTAACTTTTGCACTGTCCGACAGCAAAAACTTCAACAAACTGATTAAGGTACTAATTAGTAAAATATTGTGTTTACTAATGAAGCGAAAATGAATTAACGAACGCTGTCTAATGGAGTTCGTCCCTTATAATCGATCAACCCTCCGTTTCGTGTGGAGTGTTCTGATCGAGTCATTTACGGAAAATTATATTTTCTATTTAAGGTAACATTGCCGGATATGGCCTCGATTTCCAAAGTCGATGGACCGCTCAAGGAATCACGAACGCCATGGTGTCTGTAGATTCCTTCTTCACGTTGAGGTATATAGTATATGTATTTATCTATGTAAGATATGAAATGAAATGCAGACAAACTGCAAAAGACAAAAGATCAAAGCTTAGCAAACCATCATAAAACAACTCATCATGAAAGTATGTAAATTTCGCGATAACATGCGCATTATTGGCACATTAATTATTGGACAAGGCGCATTTTCGGACCAGGGACTATATGTATGGTTCAGTTTGTCCGGCAAAACTTGTTATAATCGAAACAGCACGCTAAACATGATAACACATTTTGATTGAACCCTCAATATTCGTTTTACCTTCAACTATTTCACTTGTTTTCATGTTTAAGCGGACTCCTTGTGGCCTATCTTACATTGAAAGAGATGGAGAAACAGAAATCTGCGAAGATCAATTGGTTTATGTTTTATTTCCATAGAATTTGGAGGTAACTAGCGAACTTATTTATTGGATAGGTACACTTGTCCTTGGTTTCCTATTATCTACATTACATTCAGACAATTATATCAATTTGTCCTTTTGTGAAATAAATGTTTTATTACCTACTTTTACTAATTCTTACTTAATTGCATGCAGAAATATGTCATCTAGATTGTGAGAATACCAGACACGTATCATTAATAAATTGTTATTCTCCATTCATTGGATTAAATTGCTTAAAGAAATGATTCCTTGTATTCAATACGGCAACCACTTTCACAAAACTTCTACTGAAAACGCCATAGTGAAACGCTTACTACTAATGACTTGTTTCAGACTAACTCCGCCTTACATGCTAATTCTGATGGCTTATCTCCCCTTATACCATTACTGGGGAAGTGGCCCCTTGTGGCCCGCGGGACAGATGGAGGTGGAAACGTGCAATACGCGCTGGTGGAAGAACTTGCTATACATTAACAACTTCGACGCAGTGAAGACAGTACGTATGTATCTATCAGTCTTTTTTATAACTTGGGAAAGACTTCACGTAGATACATATATATATATATATGCGCCATAGTACACGTCAATCAATCTGCACTGTTTGTCTGTCTTTCTGTCTGTCTGTGTTGTTAGACGAGAGTGATCTTATCTGGTCCTCAAATAATAATAAAAGCTATGATAAGTATGATAATTGTTTTCTGTATACGGTGAGATTCTGCTGGTGGACGTTCCGTTCCCGAAGCTTGCCATCTGTACAAATCATTGTGCTTGGTTGGTATTTCTTCTGAATACGAACTTGCATTGATAAATACTCCCTCGTTTGCACCGTTTTCTTAGTATCTGGGGGTTACAGAGTGCATCATTTTCCAACAGATGACTTGATAGGGCCTAATCATAGCACTGAATTATTTTTGTCGGGTTTACCTAGGGTAGGGTAGGGTAGGTAAACCCTACTCTATCACTTTTCAGTTTTGGCTTTTCTTCTTCCACACATGCGTAGTTCTTATCTCCTGCCCGGGGAATGTTTTCATTTGATGCCCCTTACAACAATCATAAAACATACTGTTCTTCTGTCTGACAGTAATATACACATTGGCAATGCACAGTAGCTTGTGCATTGAACGTGAAAATTGGGACATTATCGCAGTAAATTTTATGTTTCCACTTTCTTTTAAAATTTGCCTTTCCACTCTATTTCATCCGGTATAATTTGTTACGGCAGAAAGGGTAGTTATTCTCCACGGTCCATCGACAACCGATCGATACATGGAACTTTTGTTGTAAGATCACAATGGTGGTGTTTGCTTTAGATAGGGAACCGTGCTCAATGCGTTTTTGATACACACAGCGCTGTGTGGGGCTAATTTTTGTCTAAAAGCGCCAAATTAATTTCTTAACTTTCTTAACATACTGAATTATCAGATAAAGAATAATCAAGGCTCACAGACAGGTATTGACGGCGTAACTACAATATAGTGGGTTTTGTGGATTGAAAAATTATGTATGTGTATCCACATTTTAAAATCACCGAAAACAATCAATTTCCAAATTGTGCATCCACGTTTTCACTTCCGCTACTATATCAATTATCAGCATGAGAATTGAATAAAATTGCGGCAAATCTCTGGTATAAATTTTGGCGAATGTTCTTTGGACATATCAGATATATTTCGTTATTTATCACGTGTCTGACGTGTGTTCTTTGTTGATCGTTATCAACAAAACGAAGTTTTGCACATAGCATATGTAATTATAATTTTTTTCTTTAATTTATTCACAATAAATCAGAATACAATTACAGTTCACTATGTACAGTCATCAAGCAGTCACAATATAGTTTAAAAGAATAATATCACAGAATATCTAATTATAATTTAATCATATTCCTACATTGTGAAACACCCTGCCAGAAAATACTGGCTCGGGTGAGAATCGAACTCACGACATAGGGGTTACCGTCCCACTCCTCTACCAACTGAGCTACCGAGTCCAGTTGGGAACAGCTCGCTAATTCAATCCAGTTCACAAGTACACCGCATATCACCGCGATAACAAGTGAATTTTTGGATATATATTCGAAGATACATGTACAATGTTTCGACTAATAATTGCAGTCATCTTCAGGGATAAATTAGAATATAATCATATTCCTACATTGTGAAACACCCTGCCAGAAAATACTAGCTCGGGACGGTATCCCGTAAGTCGTGAGTTCGATTCTCACCCGAGCCAGTATTTTCTGGCAGGGTGTTTCACAATTTAGGAATATATGATTATATTATAACTTATCCCTGAATATGACTGAAAATATCAGATTATGGTTCTGATTATGGTATGGATGAGAAAAAGATACGATATCTGCATCACGTCGCACGATAAACTTTCATCCCAAATCTGAATTTCCCAGAGTACAAGTAATCGTAAATTTGATTGGCAGAACAGCACATATTGGCTCCGCCCACTTGTTATTCAGCCAATCAGCACACTTTTTACATGACATCCGAATTCAATGAAATGTAAACAAGATTGGCTCGTTTTCTAGATTTATATATTTTTTCTTGCCCATCCATATGAATTTAAAAAAATAATTCGGCATTTCTGTGAAACCGTGATTATTTATCATTTAAAATAACACTGTGCGTATGACAGTATGTTGTTTTATAGCCAAGAGTTGTTAGAAAAAGGATCATTGAGTAGAAGAATGGCGAATTTTCTGAACTTGTCGGTGATTGCGATGTTTGAAGATTTCTTGTCTGAATGTACTTTTAGTGGATTTATTTTCTCACATATCAAATGAGTATGGAAATTAGATAAATTTGGATACATCTCTTATACAGGATGTGTATCCACATTTTACAAAAAATCAAAGTTTTATGCTCTAAAAAAATGTGAATACACATCCTATGTAAAGATGTATCCTCAAAATCCGCTATATTGTGGTTACGCCGTATTGGCTTATTTTGCACTTTTCGTTGAATTTACAGCCGACATTTTCTCTTGTTGCAAAATTATGACAACTTCAACCCAAATCATATTTAGATTGAATATTTCAGAATTATTTGTTGTTCAAAATAGCTAAAATTGGTTTTGGTTAAATGTGTCCTATTTTTGTAACAAAAGAAAATCTGCACCGAAAAGTGCATAAAACTACGGAAATAAGCCAATGTACCAAATTTGATGTGCCATAGATCCGTTTTCGTTCATCTACAGCCCCTCATTATTTCGTGTCTTATAATTCAGCATGTAGGCTGTACAAAATGGTCCATTTTATATCCTTTTTATAAAGTGAGAGTTTGATCATATATACAAACCGAACAGCTTGAGGACGATTCCCTATGTCAAGCGAAGACCATCTTTCCTCCGTTAAATGATCACAAATATGGGACTAATAAACCCCTCTGGTGATTATGACTTTGATTATCTAATAGCCCTCAAGCTGGTATACTAGGGGTCGTGCGGTCATGTCATTCAACATGTCGACATGATCAGCTACAATCAAAGGGTGGCTGGGATACAAATCATCACAGGGATCACTTTTGTCCTTGTGATGTGTTAGAAATATGAGGCCAATACGTTTGTCTGTCACCATATGGAGGAAATAACCTTGAGTGTGGCATTAAACCAAATCTCCCCCTCCAATTGCAATATTATCAATGGATAAATGATTCCATATTGGGTCCAATTTGATCCACGATTTCTAACGTCAAAATATTTGAATTAATCTGACAAACTTGCCTCTGGTCAGTCGGCTTTTCTATTGGACCTATAAGACTGACCATTTTAGTTGGTTATTTTAGGGCTTATTTGGCTCATATATGGATTTTTTTCAGCGTACCTACTCGCTAAGAGTGAAACGAGTAACACAACTAATGTCATTCACGATTGTGGATCGCGCCTGACATACGCAGACCAACAAAACTTTCTCATCTCGTGTGATCTGACAACGATGATGTCGGCATGGCATTTGTCCGTTTCAGGTCTGATATCACCATTGTCCGACTCGTTCTCTCTGGTTGGCAACCAGTGATATCGCAGATAATTCCATGGATATTGCTAATAATGTATTTTTTCACGTTTTATACATGATAACCGTTAGTTGGAGATGCAATGTGAAAGATAATATGAACTTGTCCAAGTTAAAGAATCAATGACTTCACCGTGAAATCGGGAAGACAAGGAGTAGATCTCAATGTTTCAATCCCTAGCAGCAATGCGAGAACGATAATGTACAAGTACATTAATCCCGCTTTCGTTGGTACCTGTAATATGATATTATGCAAAAGCAATTAAAAATAATAAAAGTTGTACGAGTAAAAATGCGCACCAGATAGGTGTCTGTATCCGTGTTCTTGTCTGTGATAGCGGTCTGTATCCGTGTTCTTGTCTGTGATAGGTGTCTGTATCCGTGTTCTTGTCTGTGATAGCGGTCTGTATCCGTGTTCTTGTCTGTGATAGGTGTCTGTATCCGTGTTCTTGTCTGTGATAGCGGTCTGTATCCGTGTTCTTGTCTGTGATAGGTGTCTGTATCCGTGTTCTTGTCTGTGATAGCGGTCTGTATCCGTGTTCTTGTCTGTGATAGGGGTCTGTATCCGTGTTCTTGTCTGTGATAGCGGTCTGTATCCGTGTTCTTGTCTGTGATAGCGGTCTGTATCCGTGTTCTCTGTCGTGTGATTGTCTGTGAGCGGTCTGTACCGTGTTCTTATCTGTATAGCGGTCTGTATCGTGTTCTTGTCTGTGATAGCGGTCTGTATCCGTGTTCTTGTCTGTGATAGCGGTCTGTATCCGTGTTCTTGTCTGTGATAGGTGTCTGTATCCGTGTTCTTGTCTGTGATAGCGGTCTGTATCCGTGTTCTTGTCTGTGATAGCGGTCTGTATCCGTGTTCTTGTCTGTGATAGCGGTCTGTATCCGTGTTCTTGTCTGTGATAGGTGTCTGTATCCGTGTTCTTGTCTGTGATAGCGGTCTGTATCCGTGTTCTTGTCTGTGATAGGTGTCTGTATCCGTGTTCTTGTCTGTGATAGCGGTCTGTATCCGTGTTCTTGTCTGTGATAGGTGTCTGTATCCGTGTTCTTGTCTGTGATAGCGGTCTGTATCCGTGTTCTTGTCTGTGATAGGGGTCTGTATCCGTGTTCTTGTCTGTGATAGCGGTCTGTATCCGTGTTCTTGTCTGTGATAGCGGTCTGTATCCGTGTTCTTGTCTGTGATAGCGGTCTGTATCCGTGTTCTTGTCTGTGATAGCGGTCTGTATCCGTGTTCTTGTCTGTGATAGGTGTCTGTATCCGTGTTCTTGTCTGTGATAGCGGTCTGTATCCGTGTTCTTGTCTGTGATAGGTGTCTGTATCCGTGTTCTTGTCTGTGATAGCGGTCTGTATCCGTGTTCTTGTCTGTGATAGGGTCTGTATCCGTGTTCTTGTCTGTGATAGCGGTCTGTATCCGTGTTCTTGTCTGTGATAGCGGTCTGTATCCGTGTTCTTGTCTGTGATAGCGGTCTGTATCCGTGTTCTTGTCTGTGATAGGGTCTGTATCCGTGTTCTTGTCTGTGATAGCGGTCTGTATCCGTGTTCTTGTCTGTGATAGCGGTCTGTATCCGTGTTCTTGTCTGTGATAGCGGTCTGTATCCGTGTTCTTGTCTGTGATAGGGTCTGTATCCGTGTTCTTGTCTGTGATAGCGGTCTGTATCCGTGTTCTTGTCTGTGATAGCGGTCTGTATCCGTGTTCTTGTCTGTGATAGCGGTCTGTATCCGTGTTCTTGTCTGTGATAGCGGTCTGTATCCGTGTTCTTGTCTGTGATAGCGGTCTGTATCCGTGTTCTTGTCTGTGATAGGGGTCTGTATCCGTGTTCTTGTCTGTGATAGCGGTCTGTATCCGTGTTCTTGTCTGTGATAGCGGTCTGTATCCGTGTTCTTGTCTGTGATAGCGGTCTGTATCCGTGTTCTTGTCTGTGATAGCGGTCGTGAGGTCATGTCATTGAAGTTGTCCACATGAACATGTACAACAAAAGCGTGACTGAGATACAAAATCATTACAGGGATCAGTTTTGGTTCTTTTGATGCTTTTGGATATTCATTCAGAATATTAGCATATGGAGGTAAGTCATTTAGCTTGGTTTGGAGAAATTATTTGTCATAGATTGAATTTTGCCCCGTTTCAATGTATTTAGTTCTAATGGTCGCATTGTTTTTATTCTAATTATTGAACTTTTAACTATATATATCTTGATTTGTTTGAATGAATAATCGTAGATCGCAATGTAACTAATTATCATGAAATATTATTTTAAAACAAATATCAATTCATAACTGAGATCAGAGATTGAGAGAAAATGTATGTATGTATGTTTGTCCGTGTTTACATCTGGTTATTATGTATTTTGTTTACAGTGTATGGGATGGACATGGTATCTGGCCAATGACATGCAGTTCTATGTTATCAGTCCGTTGATTCTCATCCCACTGTTTTAGTAAGTATCGCTCATGATCATGCGTCTATAAATTATATCTTGAAAATGCTAACAGAACTGATAAATGTACTATGAAATATAAATAAGCTTTGGTGCTAATGGTGTTATATGGAATCATCATCAATAATGATTCGGTCTCATCACCCTTAAAAGGTGATGACCTAAATTTATAATCGTTGCTCGACACTCTTCAGAGGTGATGACCATTATTTTTAAAGGTGCTCATAAGAGAGGGTGATGGCTCTAACTCACCCCTTTTTCGGGGTGATAGTTATCACCTTCTTTCTGGCTGTGATTACTGGAACTGTCAGTTAAAAATAGCAGCCAATGACCGGACGGCAATTAGGGGAGATGCGCGTGCAGCCTTCGATGGATCTCGGTATATTTCGAACTAGGCCGAGTTCATAAGCAAAAATGCTGGAGGAAAAACTCTTTGAAGTTCAGGAGAGAAATCACATGGGGGCGCATCTCAAGTCAAAACAACGACGGATACGAAACACGTGAATTGTAGGCATAAAAACATTGTTCTACTCTATGTGTCTTGCCGTAGAACATTTCGCATGCTATGGCCTCACGATTCCTAACTTGTGTCTAATGCCGCTTAACCCGGGACTAGGGACCGTAGGAACTCATGTAATTCAAGATCCTGAAGAACCTCCGCAATCAAAGCGTGACTGAGATACATCATTCTCTTGATAACGACTTTACATGGATTAAGAATAGTAGTATATAGCCCGCATTAACCCTCCGGTTGACCTTTGACCTCAAAAATTTGCATATCACGTGACAGAGGTCAAAGGTCAATGAGTGCACTGGAGTTGACCTGTATCCTTTCATTTCGTCTTTGACCTTGGATCATGTTTAGACATGTTAGAGTTTTTCCATCACGTGCGGTATGACGTCACTGCCGGTCTGGGTGAATGTGGCGTGACCTGTGAACCTGATAGGACATGTACTGACCTGTCTGTGGGGTTTTTCCCTACAATGTCGTTCACCTTCGTGTTTTTTCAGTGAGATGCGAAGGGTACGTCCGTGTCTTTTCGGTGAGATGGGAACATGATAGGCCATGTACTGTCTGTGGGTTTTTTTCCGCCAGAATTTCGCTGTCGTCTGCTTGGGGTTCTCACGTGCCGAACACCTGGCTCCCCGAATTGCAACATTGTTGCACGTTCGCAAGGATTGCCCTATATCCGGGTCCTTTAGTAATACCATTGATGGGATGCGTGTACTGTATTTGGGGAATCACGGGGAGATCAGGTGATAGTTCAAGGTCATATTGAATGATAGGAATGCGTGTACTGACCTGTTCATCTGTGGTTTACATAAAGGACGGGTACTAGGAATGCATATTAAATCTATATTACCATTTATGGGATGCATGTACTGACTTGTATTTGGGGTTTTTCCATCACGGGGAGATCACGTGATAGGTCAAGATCATATTGAATGATAGGAATGCATGTACTGACCTGTTCATCGGTGACCACAAACAAAAAGGGGATTCCCCTTTGGCATCGATGGTGCTGCCCTCTAGAGGCAGAGTGGGTGCATGTAAAATTTCTTCAGATATAAAATACGGAACACGGACTTTACCCTAGAATATACTCCTATCGACTCTATTCCAAAGGGCTAATATCGGTCCCCGGGCTTATCGGGGTGAGAGAGGTAGGGTGGGGGAGTGGGTGTATGCAAATTTAGGATTTGTCCCGAAAATATAAAAAGCGGAACACGGACTTTACCCTACAATAGGGAAAAACCCCTATCAGCCCTATCTCAAAGGGCTAATATCGGGCCCTGGCTTATCGGGGACTGCTGAGAGAGGTAGGGTGGGGGGAGTGAGTGCATGTAAATTTAGGATTTGTCCCGAAAATATAAAAAGCGGAGCACGGACCTTACCCCTACAATAGAGGAAAACCCCTATCAACCTTCTCCAAAAGGGCTAGTATCGGTCCCCGGGCTTATCGGGGTCTGCTTATCAAGTCATGGGTGGGTGCATGTAAAATGAGGATTTGTCCCGAAAATATAAAAAGCGGAACACGGACTTTACCATTGCAATAGAGGAAATCGCATATCAACCTTGTCCAAAAGGGCTAATATCGGTCCCGGGCCTATCGAAGTGTGGGTGCATGGGTGGGTGCATGTAAAATGCGGATTTGTCCCCGAAAATATGAAAAGCGGAACACGGACTTTACCCCTACAATAGGGGAAAACTCCTATCAACCCTGTCCCAAACAGCGAATATCGGTCCCTGGCTTATCGGGGTCTGCCTATCAAGTCATGGGTGGGTGCATGTAAAATGCGGATTTGTCTCCGAAAATATAAAAAGCGGAACACGGACTTTACCTCTACAATAGGGGCTTGTATTATACAATATACGGGAAAATGCCTGTATGGGGTATGGGGGGGGAGGGGGTGGTAATTTTTGTTTGTGAGTGGGATCCGACTGGACTAATGTATCGTCCGTTTTCATCATTTTGCGCTGGCCGTAGTATAGAAAGCAGGCATTCTGGGGATTCGTTGAGGTTTGTTGAGTGATTGAGGGCCCATACCTGGTCAAATGGACCGTGCGGGGTATCAGTTTTACATCCGGGTCCTCATCTTACATTTAGGAGTAGTATAGAAAGCAACAATTTTGGGGCCCCGAGCTCCGAGCTCCGAGCTCCTGCCTGCCTCATCCCCGAGCTCCGAGCTCCCGACTACTCCATCTCCGAGCTCCGAGCTCTCGTCGTGACGCCTTAACGCCCGTCGTTACGCCTTAACGCCCTAGCATAACGCCTTGACGCCCTAGCATAACGCCTTGACGCCATGATATACACAAATGAAAGAAAAACAACAACAACAACAAGGATGAGAGATGAGAGAACAACAACAACATGTTTTTTTTTCTGATGGTTTATTCTTCCCTCCAGTACATCCTACCCCCGCAGGGGGAGCCGCGTTGGGTATGTTTACAATTCAAGAAGACTCTTGTCCAATCCGAGGCCGCCATTTGGCGCTGTATCAGTCATATTCGTTTTTGCCCGTTACTGCGTTAGATGTATTCTCGACTGCTCTTGTCCAATCAGAAGTCGCCGTTTCAGAAACTTTCATCTTTGCTCGGTGTGACCTAATCGTCGTCGGGCAGGCCTGGATATTGTTTGGGCAGCATGTCCCGAAAGAGTTGTTTGCGCATCCTGATCGCATTTTCCAGGGCCTCAGTGGGTGGTAGCCCCATATCCTCTTCCAAGTGACGCTTGGGCTTCATGATGGACCTGTGCGTGGGGTCGCCTTTCATTTCAAGCGGTAGTAAGGTATACTGTTCATAGATCGTCATGGCTGTTTTCCTGATGCAGGGGCGCAGTTGGGTATTCGCCAGTTGTAAGTTATCCTGTCCGGCGTTCTCGATCGCTGCAGCATGAGTATTGATAGCTGCTGTCACAATACGATCCCAGAAGGAAGGTTCTGCCTCACTTTCCTGGTATGTAGGCTGACTATCTGAGGTGAAGCTCTCCGTATCAGTATATAGACTCTCAGCAATCTCACTTTCCTGGGATGTAGGCTGACTATCTGAGGTCAAGCTCTCCTTATCAGTAGATAGACTCTCATCAATTTCTGTATCAGCTTCTTGTGCCTCGGAGTCTTCAATCCCATGTATATTTTTCTCGTGTCGCATCATATCGTAACGTCTGGTGAACGTGCGTTGGCACTCAGAGCAAGTATAAGCCATATTGATGGTTGAACGTCGACTGTGCGTGTTTTGGCAATACACTTGCTTTATAGACAGTAGCGCCCGTCAACGCTTAGCTTAACGCTTCAACGCCCTGGTGAACTAGCTCAGAAGCCCTGATTTTCATGGAATTGCCACCAATACATCGAAATGCAGTGACGCCTGTCAACGCCCGTCGTTACGCCTTAACGCCCGTCTCAATACCTTAACGCCCTATCTTTACGCCTTAACGTCCGTCTCAGCGCCTTAACGAGCGATGAAGGGCTTTTGGAGGACGATTAACCTTTGAACTCTGAGTGCACTTTCGGTCACGTGACCGGAAGTGACCTTTGACCAGGTGACCGGAAGTGACCTTTGACCCTGCGCTGCTCGGAAGTGACGTCATCGTACGCATGCGCACACACATATATTCCACCACCACCACCACCACCACCACCACCGCCACCACCGGGCGTTGACGGGCGTCAACGCCCGCTGGTGGTGGTGGGAGCTCCCGTGTGGCAGAGCTCTTGGATCGGAGCTCTTGGAGCTCAAAGCCTGTGGAGCTCAGAGCTCGGAAGTGACATTTGCATATGACCTCTGTGAGGTCACTTCCGCTTCCGTTCACGTGACCGGAACTGACCTTTGACCCCTGCGCGCGCTAACAATACCGGATAAAAGTTACGCGCAGGGGTCAAAGGTCAGTTCCGGTCTCGTGAACGGAAGCGGAAGTGACCTCACAGAGGTGATATGCAAATGTCACTTCCGAGCTCTGAGCTCCACAGGCTTTGAGCTCCAAGAGCTCCGATCCAAGAGCTCTGTCACACGGAGGCTCCCACCACCACCACCGGGCGTGACCGAAAGTGCACTCAAGAGTTCAAAGAGTTCGGCCTCCAAAAGCCCTTTATCGCTCGTTAAGGCGCTGAGACGGGCGTTAAGGCGTAAAGATAGGGCGTTAAGGTATTGAGACGGGCGTTAAGGCGTAACGACGGGTGTTGACGGGCGTTGAGACGGACGTTAAGGCGTAACGACGGGCGTTGACGGGCGCCACTGCATTTCGATGTATTGGTGGCAATTCCATGAAAATCAGGGCTTCTGAGCTAGTTCACCAGGGCGCTGAAGCGTTAAGCTAAGCGTTGACGGGCGTTACTGTCTATAAAAGCAAGTGTATTGCCAAAATACGCACAGTCGACGTTCAACCATCAATATGGCTTATACTTGCTCTGAGTGCCAACGCACGTTAACCAGCCGTTACGATATGATGCGATACGAGAAAAATATACATGGGATTGAAGACCCCGAGGCACAAGAAGCCGATACAGAAATTGCTGAGAGTCTATCTACTGATAAGGAGAGCTTGACCTCAGATAGTCAGCCTACATACCAGGAAAGTGAGGCAGAACCTTCCTTCTGGGATCGTATTGTGACAGCAGCTATCAATACTCATGCTGCAGCGATCGAGAACGCCGGACAGGATAACTTACAACAGGCGTACACCCAAATGCGCCCCTGCATCAGGAAAACAGCCATGACGATCTATGAACAGTATACCTTACTACCGCTTGAAATGAAAGGCGACCCCACGCACAGGTCCATCATGAAGGCCAAGCGTCACTTGGAAGAGGATATGGGGCTACCACCCACTGAGGCCCTGGAAAATGCGATCAGGATGCGCAAACAACTCTTTCGGGACATGCTGCCCAAACAATATCCAGGCCTGCCCGACGGCGATTAGGTCACACCGAGCAAAGATGAAAGTTTCTGAAACGGCGACTTCTGATTGGACAAGAGCAGCCGAGAATACATCTAACGCAGTAACGGGCAAAAACGAATATGACTGATGCAGCGCCAAATGGCGGCCTCTGATTGGACAAGAGTCTTCTTGAATTGTAAACATACCCAACGCGGCTCCCTCAGCGTGGGTAGGATGTACTGGAGGGGAGAATAAACCATATGAGAAAAAACATGTTGTTGTTGTTCTCTCATCTCTCATCCTTCTTGTTGTTGTTTTTCTTTCATTTGTGTATATCATGGCCTCAAGGCGTTATGCTAGGGCGTTAAGGCGTAACGACGAGCGTTAAGGCGTAACGACGGGCGTTAAGGCGTAACGACGGGAGCTCGGAGCTCGGGGATGGAGTAGTCGGGAGCTCGGAGCTCGGGGATGAGGCAGGCAGGAGCTCGGAGCTCGGAGCTCGGGGCCCCAAAATTGTTGCTTTCTATACTACTCCTAAATGTAAGATGAGGACCCGGATGTAAAACTGATACCCCACACGGTCCATTTGACCAGGTATGGGCCCTCAATCACTCAACAAACCTCCACGAATCCCCAGAATGCCTGCTTTCTATACTACGGCCAGCGCAAAATGATGAAAACGGACGATACATTAGTCCAGTCGGATCCCACTCACAAACAAAAATTACCACCCCCCATACAGGCATTTTCCCGTATATTGTATAATACAAGCCCCTATTGTAGAGGTAAAGTCCGTGTTCCGCTTTTTATATTTTCGGGGACAAATCCGCATTTTACATGCACCCACCCATGACTTGATAGGCAGACCCCGATAAGCCAGGGAACGATATTCGCCCTTTGGGACAGGGTTGATAGGAGTTTTCCCCTACTGTAGGGGTAAAGTCCGTGTCCCACCCATGCACCCACACTTCGATAGGCCCGGGACCGATATTAGCCCTTTTGGACAAGGTTGATATGGGGTTTCCTCTATTGTAGTGGTAAAGTCCGTGTTCCGCTCTTTATATTTTCGGGACAAATCCTCATTTTGCATGCACCCACTCATGACTTGATAGGCAGACCCCGATAAGCCCGGGGACCGATATTAGCCCTTTTGGACAAGATTGATAGGGGTTTTCCTCTATTGTAGGGGTAAGGTCCGTGTTCCGCTTTTATATTTTCGGGACAAATCCTAAATTTACATGCACCCACTCCCCCACCCTACCTCTCTCAGCAGGCCCCGATAAGCCAGGGCCCGATATTAGCCCTTTGAGATAGGGTTGATAGGAGTTTTTCCCTATTGTAGGATAAAGTCCGTGTTCCGCTTTTTATATTTTCGGGACAAATCCTAAATTATCATACACCCACTCCCCCACCCTACCTCTCTCACCCCGATAAGCCCGGGGACCGATATTAGCCCTTTGGAATAGAGTCGATAGGAGTATATTCTAGGGTAATGTCCGTGTTCCGTATTTTATATCTGAAAAAATTTTACATGCACCCACTCTGCCTCTAGAGGGCAGTACCATCGATGCCAAAGGGGACCCCCCTTTTTGTTTGTGGTCACCGATGAACAGGTCAGTACATGCATTCCTATCATTCAATATGACCTTGAACTATCACGTGATCACCCCGTGATGGAAAAACCCCAAATACAAGTCAGTACATGCATCCCATAAATGGTAATATAGATTTAATATGCATTCCTAGTACCCGTCCTCTATGTAAACCACAGATGAACAGGTCAGTACACGCATTCCTATCATTCAATATGACCTTGAACTATCACCTGATCTCCCCGTGATTCCCCAAATACAGTGCACGCATCCCATCAATGGTATTACTAAAGGACCCGGATATAGGGCAATCCGTGCGGACGTGCAACAATGTTGCAATTCGGGGAGCCAGGTGTTCGGCACGTGACAACCTCAAGCAGACGACAGCGAAATTCTGGCGGGAAAACCCCCACAGACAGTACATGGCCTATCATGTTCCCATCTCACCGAAAAAATACGAAGGTGAACGACATTGTAGGGAAAACCCCCACAGACAGGTACATGTCCTATCAGGTTCACAGGTCACGCCCCATTCACCCAGACCGGCAGTGACGTCATACCGCACGTGAAGGAAAAACCCTAACATGTCTAAACATGATCCAAGGTCAAATTCGAAATGAAAGGATAGAGGTCAGCTCAAGTGCACTCATTGACCTTTGACCTCTGTCACGTGATATTCAAATTTTTGAGGTCAAAGGTCAACCGGAGGGTTAATGCGGGCTATATACTACTAAGAATTAAGAATTTGTTTCTGAATTTGGTTACTGCTGTTATTTGAATTAGAACTTTGGATTATGGACGCGGAAATTCTTTAATGGGCGACGGAGATGGTCAAAAGATGTACACATGGATCACATACACATCAGAGTACAAGCGTCTAGTGCTTCATTCAGTGAGCGAGTGATTAAATAGGGTTTAACGTCGCTTTTAACATTTTTTCAGATACATCTCGACGGCGAAGGGAAGGGAGCGGAGGGGAGGGTTCGGGGATACCTACTTGTAACAGAGCAGATCTAATGCTGCCATTTTATAGTGCTGTCCCATTGAAATATCATGTCGTAGTCGGACATGACGCCCCACTCAGTCACATCATACGGACACCGAGCGAAACAGTTCTTGTTCTATCCTCTTAATGCTGAGCGTAAACGAGGAAGCAACAAGTTACATTTTTAAAGTATTTGGTATGACGCGGCCAGGGATTGAACCCAGTACCCACCGCTTACCAGGCCGACGCTCTAACCATTAGGCCACCGCAGTGCGGTTGTCCGTCATTCAGTATTCAACCGTCGTCCATTACAGAATTCCCGCGTCCATAATCCAAAGACCTAATTCATATAACACCATTAACACTGAATTAAAAAAAAGACAACAACAACAACAACAATCATAGTACCGTATACATAAACGTAGGCTAGTTTCCTTCAAGAGAGAAGCGGTCCATAGTTTTCAACTAAGGCTAAAGACGTCACAAAAGTGCCAAACGGGCAACGGTGTAATGCTAGGAAAATGAGACGACATTCCTACAGTCAAAACTCGATTACTGACCAAAGTATCTATTCTATTTTACAGCTCGAAGATTGCCGGGCTAACCGTCCTTGGTCTGTTTTTCCTGGCTACCTTTATATCAACCGGAATTATCAGTAGCGTTAACGGGATGGTTTTGTCAAATCCTCTAGGGTAAATTGTTCGGTGTTCGCACATTTTGTGATTTAATGGTCCTAATGGTCAGGGGGAATCTTTCGTTGACAAACCAACTACGTAAAAATTACCAGCTGTAGCAAAGCATTCAGATCCTAAGGTTTGCATTATTAATCCTACCAGGCTGGGGCAGGGAGGGTCATTGCCCCCCACTAAACTTTCTGCCCTATCTCCGGAATCTGTTCACTTAAGTTTGTCGTCTACTTCCGGGCTTGTGAAAATGCACGGTTGCCTCCACATAACTTTCCTTTTTCGAGTCTGTATAACTTCCAGAGGTCTCCAGAATGGCTGACATTCTTCCCGATATTTATATCTTAATGCGTTTTAAAGGACGGGTTTCTCTCTCTTCAGTCACCGTGCCATAAGTTTTGTTTACCTTCTTAAGGTTCAATTCAGAATGATATTATATTGTTGTTCTAGCGGTGAAAGGCAAACATTTGTATTTGATCATTTGGGATAACAGTAATACATTATGAAGACATCCTATGCAATAGTGTCTTGATAACGGATGGCATTTAGACTGTGAAGAACTATTTAACGCTACAAGGCATGAGATATTTGAGGCCTGTCCAGGCCTGGGAAGGAGCCATTTCTCCCTCCCCCGGCCCCTATATGTATTTTTAATTCTTGCGCTAAGGTCTGAAATTCTCCACAATATATCTTGAGATCATGCAACGTCTAGCAAAAAATGTTGAAAAATCCAAGATGACTGTTTTGATGACGTGACGGATACGTCATATCAAAAAAACATGACATTAATTTTCGTTCAGAATTAACGACTGTTTTTTATTAACGCTATTTTCTCCGAAAAATTTGATAAAGTGAATTAGCAAATAAAAAAATAAATTTGATGTGAACTAAGATAGTTTTGCCCACTTCTTTTCCAGAGAAAAGCAAAGCTTTTTCGAAGAAAAAACACGAAAACTTCCATTTTTTTGTACCGGCTCATGAACTCCGCGGTCATTTTGAATTTACCCATGATCCTTTTCGGCCCTGTTAATAATTTGTATTACCCCTTAAGCTAGGGAGCTGAAACTTACCACACTATACCCGCTCTACCAGAAAACGGAAAAAATCCGAGATGGCCGCTTTGTTGACGTCAGAGTCATTTTCCAAAAATAACATTCGGTCAGATTTTTGGATTTTTTTTATTTATGTGTTTTCTTCGCAAAAACTGTACGATAAAATAATAAATAATTGTCTGATGTGAAATAAAATAGGTTTTCCACACTTTTTTCTTGCGCAAAGGCAGGAGAAAAATGACTGGTACCCCACATGGCCGCTATTTTGAATGTCCCAATTACCCTCTTCCCGCGGGTATGCCAAATAGGCTCAAAAGGACCCCCCATATGATAAACTACAAATTCGCGGATTGTCAGTTTTTTGTCGTTCCGGAGATAGGTGAGAAAGTTTAGTAGCGTGAGAGGAGTCCTAATGGACTGGTTGGGTTAACGTTGACATCTGGTGATTTTGGACTATTCATGTTTTCACTTTTTTTTTGTCATGCAGCAACATCCTTCCAATTTGAAAAAATTTGATAGACACTGTTAGTATCTTCAAATAGTTTGAATATTAGAAACAGATAAATACTATTTATAAGATTGTTTTTTGATAAATATGCTTCAAAATCAGGGTAACTTTCTGGGTAATCAAATGGAGCATATAGGCCGGTGCACTTTGTCTAGAGCTAAAAAATGCACACGCACCTATGCATTTTATTTTGTCTTTTATCATGTTACACAATTATGAATGCAAAAACACATTCAAATTTTATATTGTTATACAGGGGTGATTACCAGGAAAAAATATATTACAAGCCGTGGTGTAGAATCGGACCGTATTTGGTGGGGCTCCTTGTTGGTTATATCCTACACAAGACACAATGCAATGTTAAACTGCATAAGGTAAGCCGGCGGTAAGCAGCGTTTTGAGGGAGTGAACCCTTCAGTAACCAGGTTCGGGTCAACCCATACCTTCCAATACAAGCGTTTTTTAACAAATATTTCATAATTCCGGTAGTGTACTGAATCTGTTTGACGATAATTCCGCTTCAAATCTTCAGAGATAGTTAGGATTCTATAATATGCAAAACATTTCTTGAAATTTCACTTAGCTAAAAATTGACTATGCGTGGATTCTGGCAAAAATTCCATTTTTATTTCCATTTTCTCACATGGAATGCTTGCACCTACTGACCAAACTATATGCGTTTAAGAATTTCATCAACGGCAAAATTGTTTTGTAGAAGTTATTCACAAAATCATGTTTTCTGACGAACTGTGAGATTTTTAAATTAACGAATTTCTAAAAGTACGATCCTGAAATGAAGTTTTATTATTTGACGCATCTTTTCATGCTATTCATTAGTTATGGGTAGTAACAGATCTTCTGGTAGTAAGTTCCCAAAGAAAATACACCGGGAAAGTAGCAAAACTTGCGCGTTTGAGGTTTAAAAAAAAATAATTAATTGATGTAAAATCTTCAATGTAAACTCGCAAATGTTTTTTTCAGAGATGCGAATGGATATTAGTGTCATATTCCAACTATCAATTTATCATTAAAAGTGCAACCGATCGTGGTAATATCAGATATTGATATACCGAACTGTGACGGCTGGTTGCTGTTGTTTGTATCTTGGCATACAAACTCTCGGCTAGATGTGAGCTCGCCGGCAGCCTGAAAATGTATAGGAAAGTCGCATATACACTGTTATTTCACGCTGATGAAAACGTGTGATTAAATTGATCTAAATCAGGGAAGTATCACCAATGAATCAGTCTCCCATTTTATACATTTGTATGATTTTATTCGATGGGAAATTCCTCCCGATTCATTTCAAAATTTGCTGTATATATTCGCCCGGTCTCCAATGTTATAGGATATGCATTACTGACAATTTTCTTGAATAGGTGTTAAATAAGCTAATTGGTCGACCTTTCATGCAGCTTATAGAACAGTTATCTAAGTTCAATAAGAAAGTATGGAATTTGCTGATCACATAGATTTCTTTATTTTCACGAACAATGATGCCAAATTTCTTCAAAATTGATCTGAAGATGCGAAAATATAGGCCTAAACTCGTCTTTTCGCGCGAGTCTACAGGCGAACAATGCCGCTTAAAAACAATTCTAAGATTAGCTTCTCTGATTCTGTCGGTTATTTCTAAACATGGAAAAGTTTGAATATTTCAAAATTATAAAATCATAGCGAGCAGTAAATTCAAACACATAGTATTCAAGCTGTTTTGGCTCTGTGGATATCGATATTAAAATAATAATAATGACTAGACATTGTTGGTACAATGACGCGGTCTTTCCATTCTTACTGCAAATGAGTAAATACATGGTCGCAGGCCGCTTTGGTCGCGACCATTGTTTTGGTCGCTTAACACGCACAGACACGTTGTTTTCACATTGCTTGTTACTACCTCATAGTTTTTTATTGCGCTTTTCTTCTCACAAACCTGCCTATATTGGTAAGCGGCAGCCGTTGAACACTTTTCCGGGCTTTATTTGGGCCCTACACGGCTCCTTCATCGATCCGAAAAATGTGTTTAGAAAATTGTCACTGGAGTCCAAACAATGGCTTTAATTGAGAAAGTTAAGCTTGGGTTTTGGTGGCCTGGAGACTGCTTGTCGCAGACTGTTTTTCTGCCCGACAAAATGACCCAAAATATCGATGGTCATGTGACATGAAGCAAAATTGGTTCCATAGTTGCATTTGTACCAGGAAATACGGGATCATTGTCAACGAAAGAACTCATTCTTAAAAGTACCGGGCAACAAATTAGAAGTCCGTATCTATTGTGGTTCAAGAGTTCTAATGTTTTCAAAAATGAGACAGCCCCGTCATGTAACACGACATTAATTTTATTGCCAACACGGGATGCCTCGAGTGCTACAGCCGAATCGATATAGCGAAATTGACAGCGATCATTGAATAGATGAAATCAACAAATGACCACAAACAGGGCGAGAGAACCATTTAGCGGCTTAATAGTTAGGGAAAATTGTTTTTTAATATCTCTAAACATATCAAAGTTACATTCCTGAAATTTCACAGGCAAATACATATATATATACTCTCTCAATAATAGCTAAATATAGTGATGATTGAGTAAATACTTTTCGTAAAATTTGAATAAAGCGTAAATTTCACAAATTGCTAATTATGTTCTATTCTTTCTGGTATATCTTGATGGCTTCTAATGTTTTTGTGTTACGTCATATAATGACCTATATTCATGCACAAATTTCAACTTGAAATTCCCAACAGTTTTCGAGTTATGACCCTGTAGTTCAAAACTATCGGTGACCATATCTCAAGAGCCAAGGTCAAGGTCAGGTTGAAAATGCAGTGACGTCATACTTGCATCATGGCGTACAAATGTACCAAATTACAGATTCCTGCATGTTGTAGTTTTTGAGAAAAACGCGACAAATGTTTCTTAAATTGTGCGGTATTCAAAGTCAAGGTCACTTCGGATCGTTTCATAAGTAGCATCAAAAGAAAGACAATATTGTGCTTACTATTGTGTCATTGTTTCCTGCCTGTCAGTGTGTTACTTTTTCAGTAAATGGAAGCCGTATTTTCGACATTTGGATGCTCATCACTTCAAAGGTCAAGGTCAAGGCCGAGTTGTGACACAAGTGCTCACCTTATGACGTGGTGTAGGTCACGTGACCTTATTTTCAGACTGATCGCATCAGCCGTTCAAGAGTTGACAACCAAAATTTGCACTCATACAGAGACGCTTCAAGAGGTCAAAGGTCAAATTTAAGGTCACATACGTTTTGGTCATTAAAGTGTTCAGTAATGTTACAAGAATCAATGCCGTAGCTCATTTCCTTACAAAATGACGTATTTTGAGAATCATTAAAGGGGGAGATAACTACTTTTTCTTGTTACGTAACACTTCAAAAATATAACTACAGCATGGCCATATATAAGACTTACCAACCATCTACTTTCTTTTAGGTATGTTCTTTAGTTTTGACTGTACACCACTAACAAGGAAAACAGTACCAGGGGAGAGAACTCGAAAACTGCTTGTCTGACCTACTTATTTTATTGGCTCATTTTGTTGGGTAAAATCTTCAAACTTTTACAGTCTAAATTCCAGCTGTGTTCCCTTAAACGTTTGGTGAATAATCGCAAAATCAATTTTCGCATAAAACGCCTACAACTAAAAAGGTCACGGTCAAGGTCAAAAATAAAGACCATTATGCAAAACTTCAGATACATATGTTGACCTGTAGCAAATCTTAAACGTGTACGATGAACCGTAAAGACGACAGACCGCTGACAAATTTGGACAGTATAATAATAATAATCCGTAGAATAACAAAAGGTCTTTCCATTTGTAATGGAAAGACCTAATAAAAAACGTTTTAGCAGGTTTATGACGTTTGTCAATTACCATTACAGGAGATCGTACTTTTGACAAAACTCCTGAAAATATCTTTCGAATAATAGTTTAGGATCATCAGGCATGTCTTCTTGTCATTATTTAAAGAAATATCCAGTTTTGTGGAGAAATTAGTCCACATTTAGTATGACAATTGCCACATATGACAATATGACAATATGTCACCTGGGATATGACAATTGGATGCGCCCAATGTTCTTTTCTCAGAACCTCTGGGAATCTAGTAAAATATTTTAAGTTTTGCAAATATGTGACTGAGAGAGCCCAATCATCTCATTGCAATTCTCATTAAAAGATGAACATGAACAACGTGCTACTTATCCAGACTTACTGCAGCAGTCATTCTTCGTTATGGTCAACATGAATCGATATCCGCCCGGACGATTTCGAGTGTTTCACAATAAAAGACAAAGCTGTTCCCGTCTGCCTCCCCCACCCGATCCCCTCTCCCCATCACCCACCCACACACACCTTCGGGGTCGCCCCACCAGCACTGAGTCAGGCAGCAGAACATAATGGGACACATACATGTATAGTGGTCAAGCAAGGCAGCGTATTCGTCTGATTAGACATTTGGCAATCAGCCGTCGTCCACGAAGGAATATCCGCTTCAATAATCGAGAGACAGCACCAATTTCTATCATATCTGATTTTTTCTGGCAAAAGAGAAACAGTCTGCAGTTTTCAATGGTGGCAGCAATCAGGCATCTTGTGTAAGAGGTATCTGAACGGCCCTCTTATCGCGACTGTTCGATTGAACAGAGGACAGAAACATGGAGCTAGTAAAACAAACATTCGTTATGGGGGAAATACAGATCAGTGGGAAGGATTTGCCGTTGGGAACATCTCTGTCATGTCCGAAACTGTTGTCCGTTTCTGTCTTGCAAATCATTACCGTTTTCTCAGCTCGGGTATTTGAATTATGGACGTGGAAATTCGACGGCAACTGGCTATTGTATGTCGGTTCTTAGGCCTGTACACTCTTTTATCTCGTGACCATAGTGATTACGGCTAGGGCCTGGTGTAAAAGGTCCAGATGCCCCACTCCTCTGAATCAACCGTTTCACTGCATCCTTTAACCCAGAGAGGGGTCTGCTTTATCCTGAACTGTCACGTAATTCTGGATTTTCCCTATCCGTCAACATTGAATGCACATGATGGGTGTTGCAGGTGGGTGGGTGGAGGAAGGGTAAAATATGGAACCGATGCGCCTTTTTAACATAAGTTTCCTTAGATGTGCTACGTTTATTTTCTTAGAAATGACACCACGCCGTCGTTGAAGCTTCATTTGTTTTGTTATTTATAGAAGGTATCATCGAGTAAGGGGACGGGGAAGACGTTCATATTTGCAGCTTCCAATATTTAACTCTACCAGGCCTGGGGATGGTGGGTGGATGGTGTGGGTGTAGGGGGTGGGGGTGGGGAGGTGGTATGATGCTTCCTGCCAGAATCTCTATCCTATCTCCGGAAAGACACAAAATTGAGATCTGATACTCCGTGAATTTTTAGCTTATCATCTTGGGGTCAATTTGAGCATATCCCCCCCCCCCCCACCCTCAAAATGCGCGAGCCATGTGCGAGTACCAGAAAAGTTATGTCTTCAATTTTCTTTAAATCTTTCGCTTTTCTGCGAATAAAAGTTAGCAAAACATGTTTTATTTCACATCAGATTATTTTTTGGTAGTGTATCATGCAGTTTTTATGAAGAAATCACATAAATAACCAAATCAAAAATGTGACCGAATTCTGAGAAGTGACTGCAACCTTCTCACAGAGATCATCTTGATTTTTTTTCACATGTGCTGGTAAAGCTTGAACCAATGGCATAGTTTGGTCGGAATTAACTCCCAAACTCAAGGGGTAAAATAATCATTTAACCCTCCTCCCACAACCCAGGCCTGTTCAGGTCCCAAAACCCCCAAAGCCCTGTAGGGTTAATCAAATGAAATTTGAAGGTGTCACGTTTATCTAAGAAAAAAACCTCTTGCTCACGTTTGTGAAGCGAAAAAAATATTTCAACAATAAACCAACGAAGAAAGATGTGTTTCATACACAGAAAATACCAAAGTTTTATACCGTAAATTCTAACATTCAAAAATGACGTAAAACCGCGTCGATAGACATTTGAAAATGGGCGTTTGGTTGATTTTTATACTTTCTGGGTACATTATAACCGGGAATTTCCTTTATATCTAAAATTCGACACCTCCAACCAAAATCAAAACCAATTTTCTCAATATTACCAGGTCGACCGTGATAAAATATCAAAACATCATCTTGGATGAAAGTGTCATATTTTCATGATATTTAATATAATATTTTTACCCTGTTCACTTTGACGATGGTGTTATTCTCCACACGTTATAGGCTTGAAACCTGATGACGTTTTATCCCAGTTCTATCCCATGATGCAATGTTCATCCGCGACAATTAAATGGCGGGTGAGGATCGTATTACAAGTCAATTACCCTGTCATCTCCCGCATGTAATGCGACATCAGCTTTATTGCCAACGCGAGGTCCCTGGGCTCGCCCAGCCTTTAGAGAAAGCGTTAATTTGGTGTATCGGGTTGCATATAGAACTGCACGCCTCGCGGTTGTTTTATGGGTTGACAATTAAATTAGTGTCGTGTTACATAAGCGATGCTAGGTTTCTGGATAATTGATCACCTGTCATGCAGATGATGAATGCACAAATCATCACGTGATTAAAAGAGGATTATTACGTCATCAGGGTTTAAGTCTATTGGGCTACATGCATTGCTGTCATATTATAATTAACTCAGTCTTACATGAAGGATCTGTTCTTAGCGAGCCCATTACCCACTCAAATCTGTACAATAATAGTACTGGAAAAGACTGGCCTTTAGCGCTTGAATACGAATTCGAATAGCACAAATCGAGGAAAGCTGTCAAGAGGGCTTTTCCACGGGTAAACCTCACACCTTCTTTAGTTCCATAACATGGATACTGTTCTATATTTTGTGTTAAGTGTGTCTTTGCTTGACCATTCGACAGTCCACCATACTACTAGGCTGGTGTGCAGCGGCTGTCTGTTGTCTGGCCACTCTGTATGGATTGTATGGCGATTCGCACGGTTACCCACTATCGGTTGGGGCTAGTGCTGTCTACACCGCCCTACATAGGACAGCCTGGGGTGCCGGCCTGGGTTGGGTCATCTTCGCATGCTGTACAGGATATGGCGGTAAGTGTATGGAGAAACTTGCAAGTTATAATCACCTCGCTACCAGGCCTTATGAATTATGAATGACGGACCAGACGCTTGTAATTTTCCCCTTTCTGTTCTATCATCTGGAGCCTTGGTAAACGGCTTTGACGAACGTACTAATCAGGCCGGGGAAATGTGCCTCTCCAATTTTGAAGGTCAAAAAGGTCGTTTTTCTTGAATAACTCAGAAAATATGAAAAAATAGCATTTGTTTCTGAATGGCGCTTAAATTTGATATATAGTTACGTATGTTAACACATTTTGCCATTGATTGCATTTATAGTTATCTTGTTCGAACGTGTTGATATGACAATTTGAAAAAAACAACAGACCGCTTCCTATCTCCTGAAGTAGATAGGCAACAATTTCTTCAAAGCACGTAAACCAATGTGAAAATAGATCAATTTATGCGCCATTTATAAAAAAAAATGCTATTTTGTTCATATTTTCTGAGTTATTCAAGAAAACGACCTTTTTTACCTCCAAAATTGGAGAGGCACATTTCCCCGACTTGCTAATCCATTAATGACATTGTATATTCTGTCAGTCAATCAAGTGGTTCTCTTTGCTCTGTCGAAAACAGAGGTCACATTGGTCATACGCTAACGTCAGACTGCCAGTGTGCGTCACTCATCATCTCAGCCAATCAGAAGCGCGTGCGTCACACGTTCACGCCAAATTCGTCGGTTTAAATGAAGGTCAGCTCGTCTCTTGGATATGTAATGATTTTTTGTACAGGCCATCATTTGCATGTGCACTTGACTGTTTGGCCATGGTCGGTGTAAGGTAGACCATGGAGTTCGCGAGGATGGTTATGATATGATTTCAGTTGGGCTAATGACTGGTTTGGAGCTTCTACTCATTCCAGATTGGCGGATACTTGGATACGTCTGCTATCGGCGCTCGTAATATATGATGGACACGTCTTGTCTTCCAAATTATAATCTTCCCCGTTCTACACGTAAATGCGTACGGCTATTTATTCGTGTTTTCTGACGTTCTCTGTCGGATTAGCAGCAGATGTGTGCACACATTTCCATGAGTATACCAACATTGCTATTATAGTACAGGAGCGTCGAAAGCAAATGCAAAGTGGTGCGGTCACTATCATAGCACTTTAGGCGAGAGTCCAAGAGCGGCCTAGGCCCCGGAAGCTTCTGGGGTCTAGATCGCCGGAGAAGCGTTCTGAGCGATTTCTGGCGAATAAAATCACTCTGCATTGAAGTG
>JAVTVY010007875.1:0-45293 GCA_036873755.1 Hanleya hanleyi
TTTAAAAATAGCAAAAGTTACTCCAATATTTAAATCGGGTGACTCTAATTCAGTCACTAACTATCGCCCAATGTCAGTTCTGCCCTGCATCAGTAAAATACTGGAGAGACTCGTTTGCAATAGAATCACTGCATTCCTCACAGACAACGATACACTCTGTCACAATCAATTTGGATTCCGTCAAAACCACTCTACGACTTCTGCCCTACTATCTCTATATGACAAATTAATCTCGGCCAAATCACAAAAGCAATATAGCGTGACAACCTTCTTAGACTTATCCAAAGCCTTTGACACGGTCAACCATGAAATACTTTTACAAAAACTTTCCCATTATGGCTTTCGTGGCACGATCAATGAATGGTTCACCAGCTATCTGTCCTCCCGGACACAGCATGTCTCCCTTTCCGGTGTACTATCCTCTTCCCATACAATATCCTGTGGTGTTCCACAAGGCTCCATCTTGGGACCCATTCTTTTCATTATCTATATAAATGACATTGCTAACGTTTCGAATTTACTCGACGTTATTCTATTCGCGGACGACACAAGTGCCACATATTCCAATATAGACTTGAAAACAGCCATGGAGACATCAAACATAGAAATAAACAAACTTCTAACGTAGTTCTCTTGCAACAAACTATCTCTAAACGTCCAAAAAACAAAGTATATGGTTGTAAATCCAACAAGAACTGCCAAAAATATACCAAACTTACTTATAGATGGTCAAAATGTTGAACTTGTCCACAGCTATAAATTTCTCGGCGTGTATCTGAATGATAAACTCAACTGGAAGAATCACATAGACAACCTCTCATCAAAACTGTCACGCAATATCGGTGTTTTGAATAACATAAAGCATTGTATAAACAAACAAACCGTATTAAATCTGTATCATTCACTCTTTTATTCCTATCTATCATATTGTAATCTAATCTGGGCTAACACATATTCTTCTCATCTATCACCTATTGTGCTCCTGCAAAAACGAATCATTCGTATTATAACTTGTAGTGACAGGCTCTCTCACACCGAACCCCTTTTCTCTCAAACAAATATTCTACCGTTCACAAAACTCAATGATTATCTCACATTAACTTTCGCCCACCGATTTGTGCATTCGCCTTTCCGTTTGCCTAATCACTCTTTATCATGCTTCACAATGTTATCCACAGTTCATTGTTACCCTACTAGACATGTAAATTTGAATCTATACAGGCCATATTTTACGAATCAAGCAACACTACACACAACCAAAGCTAAAGGTCCTAAATTATGGAATTCTATTCCCAGTGCATTAAAATGTATCGATTCAGAATCGCTATTTAAGCGCAATATCAAAATATTTTTATTAGCTAAATAATTCTCAAACCTCAGTATAATCATACGGGATCATCTACGGTGAAAAGGGACATTGTATATATGTTTAAATAAATATATATGTATATCACTCTCTATATATATATCTTTTTACTGTATATTCACTCTGTGAATGTAAACTTATATTCAACCTTATATAATTTAGATGTGTAAAAAATTTGTACGGAACATACTTTGTCACTGTGTTTATATGTGTGTGTGTGTGTGTGTGTGTGTGTATATGTATATATATATATGTGTGTATATATATATGTTTCGAATAATATGTATACTTTATGAGTCGCATGTATATATGGTGCAATACTTCCCTGATCCACTCCTATATGTTCCGAATATGACTATTAAGAAATATGATTACATGTCACAGTTTATATTCCGTTTAATTCGCCACCTCCCTCATGCCCATCATTATTGTCATATAATTATAACAGGGATAGAACAAGCCCGTGTTGGGCTTTATTCCCGCCAAAACATTTTGACCTAATATTTATTTCCAATGTAAATTATCTGGTGAATAAATTCTGATTCTGATTCTGATATCACTTGTCTCCACATGATTGGTGTAGGTAGTTGTCTCTTAGACATCCTTCCACAGTGCTCGTCTGTGGACCAGGGACGATCCAATAGCATAGCGCATGCTATAGGTTATCACTTGAGCTACAATTAAACTAATATAAGATGCGTGACAGATTGCTGCGGCCTAGAAATCAAGCTGATCAATTCCCTTGAGTTAACATTAGAAATGCTTTCACATTTAAACAATATAAATTTGCGTGACACTCAACTGGAAACTGACAATTAATAATTAATGTTAGCATTCCTGTTGTTAACTGATTCAGGCCAATAGTCAACAATGGCTGGACCACCGATGTAGGTCGATGAATATGGCAAACATATAATCATTACGAGATCGACAGACAAAGCTTGTTTACACGCTCTTCTGTTTGACAGCTTTTAGCAGAAAGGTCCAGGGTTTACATCCAGATCCCAAGAGATCGAATAGAGAAAATTGGCATGTTCATCACATCCGTAATTGCAAATATTTGTAATTGACTTTCGTCTGTCGTTTAATCCTTTAGTCGTAGGTACCTGCAATGTAACACGCCTGACTGGTGAAGATTAATTTTTCAGAAAAAGTCTTTCACGATGGATAAGGTTTCCTGACTCTATATTTACTCAGTTCAGTAGGATTTTCAGTAAAGTATCAGCCTTGGAGTTGTCAGCGTGTGTCAATTGAAAGGCATTTTAACCATGGACGCGGACATTTTCAAATTATCAGCTCTATAATTTGTGACGGAACAGGTACATTAACACGCTTAAATTCTGGACAAAAAGCTGGGTTTCATGATGTCTTGCCGGCACATTGAAAACTGTTGACCGCTTCTCTCTTGCAAGAAACAAGCCTATGTTTATGTATATTATGATTGTCTTTTTGAATTTGGTGCTAATACTGTTATATGGAATAGGTCTTTGGATTATGGACGCGGATATTCTCTGATGGACGACGGCTGAGTTGTGGATGATGGACCGGACGCTTGTAATCCTACAGACAACATATCCAAGTTTTATGCTGTAAACTTCCAGAGTGCTGTAAAACAGCGTAAACACCAAGTTTGAAATGAGACTTGCCTCTGTCTTTGGCTGTTAAGTATATATCTTGCATGGATTGTTTAATGTATTTAAAATATGGCACATTGAAACAATAAGAAAAAAGCTGTATTTCGATGTAAAATCAAGACCGACATGGGGACTTTAAAAACAAGGTTTTGGTTCAAGGTGTCATATTCTTTACATATTTGAATCTACTCGGTTGTCTTGAAGTCATCTTTTCTCTACCTCTTTGGCATAAATTGTGTGTGGGGAAGATGCATAAGAAAACGATCGCCAAAATAATATCGTATATTATAGATATAGTGCATGCTGCGGGATGTGATATTACGATTTGTCAGCTTGCATTTTGAGACAGATGATGATCAACGACTGCGAGAGAGAAAGAGAGAGGGAGAGAGAATGAAGGGTTAACGTCGCGTTCAGCAATATTTCAGCTACATAGTGACGATCAAACAAAATTCTATGTATTCAAGTTGATAACTTAGTAATCCAACACATTAAAACATACACACATTAAAACTTATGCAGTCGACCAAAAAGATCTTCTGAAGTAGCTGCTCGATAGAAAGAATCTCTTACAATCTTAAAATCTATACGGTCGATAAGAATAGGTTTCACTGTGAGATCTTCGTGGCATGGAATACACCTTGGGACTGGCTCGTATTTGGTAAATGTTCGTGGGTTAATAGTATATGGCCGATTCTACCTCGCCTGATCATGGCTTGATCGAAACGTTTCTGGCTGTTCATAACAGTATAGCATAGAGTTTTTTAACTCATGAAGTTTGTTATTATTCACAGCATTCGATAAAGATGGAAACAGCTTTCTCACATAAGTACAGATAGAGGGTCTGAAATCGCTATATGATATTCCAACAGGATCAGCCTCATTATCTACGGCTGCCTTTGCCATTCTATCAGCCTCAGGTTTACCTCTGATGCCAACGCGAGTCGGCAATCAACAAAACACAATACCAATCTGTTCATCAAATCTACAGTCATATAACTGTAGAATATTCAAGATGGTGGGATGAGCTGAAGTGCTGATAGAATTAAAGGTAGCCCTGCAAATGAGGTTGCTCCTGTTGGAATCCCAAAGAGCAATTTCAGGCCCTCAATCTGTATTTATGCGAGAAAGCTGTTTCAATCTTGATGGGATGCTGTGAATAATAACAAACTATAAGAGTTCAAAAAACTATACTCATCTGAACAGACAGAAACGTTTCGATCAAACCATGATGAGGCGATGTAGAATGGGTCATACACAAATAAGTAACGAACAAGAGCTAGTCCCATGGTGTATTCCATGCCACGAAGATATCACGGTGAAATATATTCTTATCTACTGTATAGATATTAAGATTGTAGGAGAATCTTTTTATCGAGCGACTACTTTGGAAGATCGTTTTGGTCAGGTGAGGGAGGATTGTGTCTAAGGTTATTTGAGAGAAATCGGTTTGTTACATAAGATTTAATGCGTGTGTGTTTTAATGTGTTAGTTTACCAAGTTATTGGCTTGAATACTTAGAATTTTGTTCGATCGTCACTATGTAGCTGAGATATTGCTGAACGCGACGTTAAACCTTAATTCTCTCTCCTTCTTTCGTTATGCTGCTTCAGTAGGGAAGTAGACATTGACAGGAAAGTACTGTTAAGGTTCAACATGGACCATCATTGCCAATTTAATGGTTAAACAACAATGTGCATAGATTACATAATTGGGCCTACAGAGCTCGGAAAATATTGATGAAGTAGATTGCTCTTCGGGCAACGACTTGGAAAAATTTAGTTGCCCGGATGTTTTTCAGCGCCTGACAAATTTTCACCTACCAGCAGAAGACGTGCAATTATATGTATTAATTGGTACCATAATGGCAGACTTTGTGTAATTACACTGAAATAAATCTTACTAAAGAATTGTTAGTTTGTTCCTTATCAATATTATAATTCGTATTGCTGTAAAATAGACTCTACTCTGAATATCCTACTTTGAATATGAAACCTGACTGGAATGCAAAACTGTCGTCTGTTTATCGCATATTTCCAAAATATGTTTGTCCCGCCAACAAATGGGTTACTTTTATCGGCCGTGAAACATATCCTACTCGACCGTATAGATTTTTTATCAAGCAGCTACTGTATTTTAGGTTATTTGAGAGAAATCGGTTTGTTGTATTCCTTTAATAATCTTAGTCCATCACAAGTCAAATCAAATCAAATACTTTATTGCACATTTGTGCCCCAGAGGGAATAATGGCATGAACATCAAAAACAGTGACAATACAAATGACTACAGTATATAACACACTAAAACAATATTGTGGCGACGTATACAAAACATCGCTGGAGCACTGTCAACCCTTATATACATGCGGCTAAAGCATTCGTATGTATACTTAGCCAATGCATTTGGGAAGGTTACGTTAGTTGACAACAGAAGGTCAATGAAAAACTTGCCGTTAATTTGATATATTGGAACATGACACTTAATCTCATCAAGCATAATTTTTCGTCTGCCGACATGTTTAGTACAATCGAGTAAAAAATGCATTTTTTGACATACAACACATATAAGGGAAGTGGAAAGAGGTGCCGACATACTGACAGAGCCACATGACTTCACAGTATGGTCTTCTGGTTAACCTATTCTAAAGCACATACCAAGAATCTAACGATTCGTGATATGTGTTGTATATCAGGTACGCTTTTGTGGCAACTTGGATGACATGACCACACGGCCCCTAGCACCGGCATAAGCGGTATTAGATTCAAATCTAGAGAGCTAGACGGTCATTACCTGGAGTATTTGAGTATCGTCCACGTGCAATTCCGAGTTTGTGGGCACTGATTCTAAGCTGAATAAGAGCGGACCTATGTTTTCTATTTTTGACTTTCAAAGCAGCTTCCTCTGAGAAAATGCTCTTCTTGAATATACGGTATGAGGTCATCTTAGAAAAATCAGCAATCTTCCCAGCCCATAAAACTGAAAATTTCTCAGTTATGAAAGCCTTCATGAAATTTAAAGTGGCCTCGGGTTTTTTACATGTTTGATTCTCCCAGAGATGTTGGCAATTGGTTTCCTGTAATACAGTTTCTATATACGAAACCCAGTTCACCGTATTGTTAGAATGGTATTCTTCAACCCGTTCCATATAATATTTGTATAATAGCGACGACGAATCAGAGGACTGCATATGAAGTAAATATTTAACACTTTTTAACAGAGCATAAACTTTTATATGAACTCTACTAAGCTCACTAAGAACTGCCAAGTTTACGGCTTTGGAATGTACTCCTAGAATTTATTTAGCAAACCTTAAAAGAGTCTTTTCGCAGTCATCATCCAAGCGCAATAATGAGTCCAGCTGTTTGTATAAACTAGAGTAGCCTATCCAGACCTCGGACCCATACAAAAGTATCGGCTTGATTGTAGCATCGAAAATATTGCACGCGAGATCCGCCTGTAGCTCATTGCGATTTAATGATTGTTTAACCGAGAAGATGGCTTTATTAGCCCTGGAAGCTAGATCTATGACGGCTTGGTTAAATGTACCATTGCTGTGAAGTAGGAGCCCTAGATACTCAAATCTATTGACACATTGCAGCTTGGACTTTTGGGGCGTTTTTACATTCGAACGTGAAAAGTTTACATGCAGACGAGATAAATTCATACAACTGAATGTATTACGGTTGATTAGGATGATCCGTATTGTGATACACAAAACAAAACCTTCGACAAATCCGTATTGTGATACACAAAACAAAACCTTCGACAAATCATTAATATTCATCGCCCTCTTTCTCGCCTTCTGCGTCTGCGGAATCTACGCCAACCTCTTCATACTCCTTTACATGATTTCACCATTCAATGAGATATACAGGTCGTGAACCCGGTTATATTTTCGACGCGCATCGACCAAAACCACATTAGTTTTATCAAAAAAAATTAAACGCAACATTAAAAGGGTGATGGAAAACGATGCCGGCGTATTGACAAGTAGTAATATGACCCCACAAACAAATACTACCTGCATATTTCTAAAACATCACAAGAACCAAAAATGATCCTTGTGATGATTGGTATCCCAGCCACGCTTTCACTGTAGATGTTCATGTGGACATATTGAATTGACATGACCACACGGCCCTAGCACTGGCTTGAGCGGCATTAGATACAAATATTTCCAAGTAATGATGTATTAGACCTCATCTGTTGTATAATGATGAACTATGTCACCGCCAGAAAGCTTAGCTTTTGTCGCATGGCCATTTATATGCTGTTATATATTATATACTTTAACAATATCTTTTCAAACCAGTTGTTTTACAATCGATACATCATGATGAACAACGTAAAAGACTTTGTCGTCTGCATACAAATTGCCTTCACTGTGCCCAAAACCAAACAGTAACATGGTTTGTGAACATAATAAATAGCTGGGGTCTTCATTAATCCATGAATAAATTCAGCCTTGATGTCTAAAGGATTGAAGAAGCAGGCATTAATAAGAGACAATTGCTTTCTGTTCACAAGATACGTTGGCAAACTTAAAACCCATAGAAATCAAGTTTAGATAACAACATATCGTGATCTACTGTGTCAAACGCTTTTCTTCTATTAAGGGCAGCCAGAGCAATCACATTGGCAGCTTGATTTGTTTTCAGTGGAGTTAGTGATATCGTTTTGTATCTTCTGAGATGGTCGATAGTTAGGAGGATGAAGTTTGGACTCACTTGTATGGATGAACGTACCACTGGCAATTATCCAATCTCTGTGAATCTGACCAGTTGAAAATGATTTATTAATAACATTATCAATGCTTTCAGAGAAACCATTTGTTACAGTTTTGAGCAACTGAGGATGGAAATTAACTGTGTATTGTGTACGAAAAGTACACCGTGACAGAAATTCTCAGATTATGCTATGTGTACCAGAGATACACATATTATGTAATACAAGACAAGTGTCCAATTTGCCTATTATGGACATGCATTGAGCACCTTTAGAAATCGGTGTTGCAGCTGTCAAAGCCATGGCGCTCGGAGAGTCAGCATCCAGTATGAGGGATTTGGGCCCATCATGTCATATATGAGGATATGAGGGGGTGAAGAGTCCAAAAGAATCTGGATGAAGAAAAAATTCTGGTTTGAGGATCTTCCACCGCATCCGTGCCGTGCCCATGACCATAACATAAATCAAACGAGTTCATCATATAGGGTACGCGCTCAAAGGAATCACTACAATACACACAGACTGGTTCAACACGTGTCTGACAGGTAATCTTTCTGATAAAAACAGACAAATGAGTTCATCGAATAGGGTACTCTCCCAAAGGAACCAATACAACAAACAGAAACTGGTCCGAAAAGTCTCACAGACAGTCGCCGGTATATGCAACTCAAGGCACGACCTTCAAACATTGATGTAAAGAACTGCTCCGCTGATTAGATTAATCAGAGCAATATAAACTTGAAAACGCGGCGCAGAACCAAATTATCCAACTGTCATATCACAGTGGACCACAGCATGTCACGTGAAAAAAAATTCCCCGCCAAACCAGGCAAATGTACAACAAAATGGCATGTAGACAACATAACATAACACAAGGAAGAAAAAATGAAGAATAACAGACAGAAATATGTCAATTATTAATGGGACAGAAGTAAGACGGATCAATAACGAGTGCAAATATGTTCGGCCAGCAAGAGGTCTGTAGTACAATGAGAAATTATACTGCCAATTGTTAATATGCCTATATTCCGCCTATATATGCTCGAACTTGTATTTTATTACTCACAGAAGAACATCGGAAGATGTGAAGGCGCCTTGAGTGAAATACAGTTTCGGTTATTACTCGCTATGCTTTATTCGTCGAGTATTTTTTCTTGAAATATTTACCACGCACAAAGGCAGTTTGTCTGCATTTCATTTACTAATATAATGCATATGTGTGTATATATAAATATTGTACATTTCTGAGTAGGCATACTGATAAAGGAATAACGTGAACATGACAAAGGCGTCCCGATGTTGCCTTTCTGACCTTGGATGGAAATTCCTACGTTTTTAACTGCGGATAGACAATTAATGTGTACAGTTTTGAACGCTACATGAAGAGGCCTCGGTGTTGTTCAACTCGGCAAACTCATGTACCGAGACCGAGTGTGTGCAATATAAACGCATCATTCTGTCTATTTACAAAGATGTCTATCACTGCTGACATACGATGTGTATGCGCCTACAATACACAATGCATTCACACACTAGGAGGAGAAGTATTCAGAGCAGGGGTTGACGCTGCCGTGATATCGAATATTTTCTCCTTCGATATCCAACACTAGCTTGTCACGTGGTGGAAGGAAAGCGGTCCGTACTTACAGGTGTTAAATCTGCACCGTCCCATGGTGTAAGGCTAGACACTGAGGATCACCGTGAAACGAACTGTGTGAGACTCCTCTCATGAGAACAACACTATTGACAAAAAAGGCATCGCAAACGAGTGCGCACACGCGCGATGGCGTCTCATGGCCAAGGTCATCCGGAAGCGACCTCGATCTCCACTGGCGACAGTCACGATACATGTAACACGACTCTGGCTCCTATAGATTCGAAGTTCGAAGATCGCATGAGCACGATGATTTCAAAATATTGGAGATATGGTAGAGCAAGTGTGTGACCATGTGTGTATACTCCGAGCTCCACGCGTCTTACAGTGACGCCATCAGAAGCCCATATTTCTGAACTCGCTCCCACACACGGATCAATACCCTAAAACCGGTAACATATTCTGGTACTGAGGGATTTTCCGGCTTCCATGCTTCATCGAGCCTATTCCTTCAAATCGCACACGAATCGTTAGATTCGCCCGATAACATGATTCTCCATGCTCACCGATTTTGAAATACACAAAGGAAATCAATAAAATGCTACCCGACAAAATGTCATGTCATCGACCCAGCCAATCCTAATTGAGATACCAACACCTCCTCACCTCCAATAAACACCAGACGCGCTCTCTCCAAATGATCTCCAAATCAACAAATGAAACACGATTACTTTTCCCGTGGGCGGACATTAATCCCCAAGCGATAGTTGTATGTAAGAGACTCGTACCTGTCAATATTGTCTGTGGGACATTCTTCCCCAGCTTGGAGTGTCTCCGGGAAATTATTTATATGACAGTGAATCACAGCACATCGCGACAACAGGTCTGCTTCCTCATGTATGGCACCTTTGCTAAAGTTTCAGAATCCTGGCATCAAAATTAACCGAGATATAGTCAGGACGATTCTCAGCGCATACAGACAGAAGAAGTGATCAGGTGACCAGTCATACATTCGCAAGAAACGATCATTGTCAGATGAATGCTTTACTGAGATACATTATACTCTAGAAAATACTTCTGATTATGGACTCACTTATGCACGGGCGGCAACCGAATGTCCGGTAATTCCATAACATTAGAGGTGTTATGTCACGTGACTGGTCACTGAGGTGCGCTGAGAAGTCCGTATGAAGTTGGTACATATACCTTAGGAATCAAAGCGTCTTGTTGATTCACCTCGTAATGTTGGTTTGATATTTGACTTTCGGCAAAAGATCCTTCTGCTTGCTCCTTGAAATTCTGTATCGCATGCCCAATGCATTATGGGGTTTAGCCACGTGTGCACGAATGTGATGATGAACAACGCTCGTCCTACAACGTATCCAAATGAACTATCGTACAGCGATGGATGTATCCAATATGACATCCGATAAACAAAGTCCGGTCCGAAGCAGACGAAAAACATAACATTAAGAAATATTAGCCGCTGCCAAGGTTTTCTTTCGGATGTCTGGAGAGTAGCTTTTGCTAATCTCCTTTTCAAAGCGTGAATCGTGCCAAATGAGAAACCGGAGAACAGGATAGCCCAAATCATGTCGGAGATTGTGTGAAAGATTTCAACACCGTAAACATGTATCACCGCACAGGATTGTACTGGTGGCCCGTTGTTTGTTAACTGTGTGGTCATTATCTGCAAATATAAATTAATGGAACAACTTAGCATAATTACAAGCGTCTGGTCCGTCATTCATAATTCAGCCGTCGTCCATTAAAGAGTATCCGCGTCCATAATCCAAATACCTATTTCATATCCCATATAAAGTTTCAGCACCAAATTCAAAAAGACAATATTAGTATACATAAACCTAGGCTAGTTTCCTGCAAGAGAGAAGCGGTCAACAGTTTCAATGATGCCGGCAAGACATCATGATGTTACAAAAATATCAAATCAGTATCGCTGATCAATATACTTAATCCATAATAATCGTTGTAAAGTCGTCATCTATAGAATGATGTATCTCAGTCACGCTTTGCGTCTGTTCATATGAGCACCATGAGGATCTTGAAGTACATGGGTTCATACAGCCCCTAGCCCCGGGTTAAGCGGAATTAGACACAAGTTACAGAACGTAACGCCATAGATCTTGCACGTTACGCTCGTATTTTGCTATCACAATGCGATATGTATCGCCAAATTTGAGAAACTTTGAGTGGAGGCGCTTGGTGGTATAGCCCTGTTTTATAAGTTTGTGCAACAATGTTTTGTGACGTTGATTAAAATCGTCACATTTAACACAGGATCTAGCAAATGCTACTAAGCGAGATATGTATACGCCATATGCAGGTCCCACTGGAATATTACTGTCCAGAAAGGGATAGTTTACGATGTCGAAATTGTAATCATCTCTTTTGTCATAAAGTCGACGAGAGAGAATGCCCGCTTCATTTTATAGAGATATAGATCTAAATATGATGTGCCTGTAGGGCTATCTGTAGTTTCCTTCAGATCCAGTGAAGGTGGATATATATCCTTCACTGCGTCATGTATATAGCGATTAGCCACAGCGAGAAGATCGTCTATATATCGTTTGGTGAATGAGAAGGAACGGGCCTTGGATGAATCGGTTTTTGAAAGCGCCTGCATATAGTCATATTCATAAGAGAACATATATACAGGTCAGCCAACAGCAGTGCACAATTATTACCAATTGGAATACCTCTATGCTGCTGATATATTGTTGCCAAATTTCACTTAGATATTTGTAATGAGAAATCCAAGCAACTCTATAAACAAAGAAACATCCCATCAATGATATCTCTTGTATGTAGTAGAGCTAAAGAATGCTTTATAGCTTCCGACATTAATATATCTACGATCAGTTTTCTTGAACACAGATACTATTAATGAACTTAGACGGTTAATAAGGTCCTGATGAGGGATTGTAGTATAGAGAGTCGAGAAATCTCATGTGAATACATGTATGTACGGTATGTGATCTTAATAACCTGATAATATGCAGTGGTGATGGAAACAGAGAACGGCTTAACAATGTCTGGGTCATGTCAAAACATTGCGCGATATCATGACGACAAATCCCTAGGAACAGAAATTATTTTCTTTTCACTTCTGATGTTAGGATATTTTCGTATCAGACACGCTCAGTGACATGAAGAAATGTGTTCCTAGGCCTACCGTAATCATACCTCCTCAAAATTTTACGGGCGATTTCTCTCTCTATCATTACATGTTGGTCTATTAGCTATATTGTTATATTCTTTCGCTGTTAATATTTAATTCCCAATTACCCTTTCCTACATGAAATTTTAAGAAAATAAAAAAGATTGATGTTGTGCTACAAGCTCTGACAAAACATCAATACCATGTAGGCAACACATGGTACGAATACAAAACGCAGAAATGGCTGTATTCGCGAACGGACGGCATTACGTCATGAAGGTAGACCATTCGGGGTACAGCTTACTCATGTTTCACATTCCTTGCAGCAAAGGGAAACTGTCATGCCATCACATGACAAATATGCGCTTAGGTCACGCAATAGAGTAGTACCCACATAAATATGGTTATGGCAACGTATTTATGGAGAAGGTAGGGCAGTGCACGTAACCAAGATTTTCTCACCGACAGTCTCGCAGTCAAACATGAATGCCCGTGGCGAGAAGTGCAACACGGTGAAAATAAGAGCTTGATGACAATTTGACAGCTTGACTTAGTGACCCAGATGGGAAGATATGCAAATTTCATTGATAAGATTCTATTCCTTAACTAGATTCCTTGGTGATGAATTGACCAAGTTTGGTCTGGTGACCCGTACAAGTTCGCCGAACGGACATAAATACGGAAAATGGGACGACTGATTGATATATAGCCAAGACAGGCCTTCTACTACAAGTATCGTATCTTGTGCCTAAGTTTCAGAATCCTGACTACAAAATTAAGCGCGATGTGGTCAGGACAAATGCGGTCGGACGAAGGAAAGAAATGGTTGCTTATTTGTCCAGAGTAACAGCAAGCAAGGTATGACCTGGAAATGTTTTGGTTTGCGGATAGGCAGGCAAACAAAGAGATTGCTATATGGTCAAGGGAAATAGACCTACGGATGCAGATTTGTGCCATTACACAAATACAACGTGTGTGGTCCAAAGTTTCAGCATCATAGCATCACAAGCAGTGAATCGAGTGAATTGAAATTTTCAGTATCTAACAAAATTTTGGATCCACATTACTTGAGCTCAAGACCAACAGTTGAAAATGTATGGACCTTCTATGCAAACTTTTAAAACTTACCTCAGCTTCCCACAGTGGATACATGGTAAGAACGAGAGCGAGTACCCAAACAGACGCTATTTGTATACGAATGTTCCTCTTTGTATTAAACCGTTTGAAGAAAATGGGGTACTTGATGGCACAAAATCGCTCCACAGTCAGCAAAATAATACTGTTCAAGCCAGCATAGTATCCACAGATTAAGTTCATGAAGTAGAATGAACAAATAGCCTTATCCTGCGAAATAAGATCCGGGATTCCGGCCATGATTGCCGCCACAGAATACAACAGGTTCCCTGTAAGCAGATAGAGACGAAGGTTCATTATCAGAAATATCTGAACAGTTATGAATATATGCAGGAAAATTAAAACCCAACGCAGTTATCTTGTATGGAATTTTCAGTAAGTCAAGGAGTACTGTCCATTGTTTAAATCTTGATTACTCAAAGAGATTTCCGGCGTAAAATCAAAGAATGACGGGTAGAAAAAATGTCCGGTTCCTATCTGATAACGAAGCTAGAACATTTTATCCTGATTTGCAACTCATGTAAGACATATTTTCCTCAAAAAACTGGAAACTCGCTCATGCGTATTCCTCCCCGAGTTAACACCGTTCGTAATTTCACTGTGTTTCAACGTTGCGCAGATGATACTGGGTGGCGTAATATGAGCTGGGCTAGTCACAATACAAAATCACTAAAGCACAACGACGACAATATCTATCGGACATGGGCAGACTAATTTTGTGATATACAGCTTAGACTGGTGTCTTCACGGAACTTAACATTGTTATTCTCTCCTACACCAGTTTGATAATCAGAAAACATGCATTAGTGAACACAACCAACACTTCTGGATTATTTCAAACCTCGGGATTCCAACTGCAGGAATCAAATACATGAATCGAACAAACTACGATCTCAATAGTCCTGCGAACCTAGCAGATGAAAAAGTAACAGTTAAGAAAACGGACATGGCATTCTTGAGAAATTCATTTTGATTGATGAATTATTGTCAGCGGTAAGAATCTTACGAATAGGACATCAGGATATCTAGCTGTCATCATTGAAATCTGTTGACTGATTCTTTGTCTCTTTGTCTCTTTTTTAATCTAATGCATGTTTGGAATTGGTACTGTCTGTCCTAAAATATATTCATGCGGAAATTATTTTGTGAACAACAACTAAAGATTGAATATCGACTCTGGCACACAAGGGCATAAATCGCAAATGCGTTGTCTGATCTTTCGCAGTTTCAGCAGTTTCTTGTTCCGCGAAGTTCTTGAAAAAGATGGAGACTGTAAGGTACGACATCACACCGGTATGGAATATTTCTTGAGGAGAATTGAGTAAGACTCGTTCATATTGTTGATTTCAACCACAATATCAACTTTGTTTTTTTCGGCTAAGCCTTGGACAAACCAATGAGCATTTATTACTGTTGTTCAAACACGATTTTGCTACCCTCATCATATGACCAGTACAGAATTCGACAAATTTACTGCACCTCAAGTATAGGAGTATCTTCCATTCTGTAACTGGCTAAAAGCCCATACTTTTGGTTTTGGTGAAATCTATCAGGGATCTCAACCTGCTCGTTGATCAATATCTTTCAAAAGATTCAACGAAAGCCCGTCTTTCAAAACGGTAGGGAGAACTTGGATGTGACTTCGACGATCATTTAATTCTAACAGGGCGCAAAACGGAGTTGAATGACGTCCCAGACTTTGGTATTCATGACATATTCAATTATTGATATGGTATCATGCCGACTATGACGGATGCAAACTGAATCCAGTTGTATGAAGATTATCGACTGTTCTACGACGGCCATGATGAAAGTCTAATGTTCAATCCCTGTCTACGGAATCGAAAGCATTTTGTTGAAGGTTCTGGTCAAACCTACAAACATATCTGAAGACCATTTGCTATGATATTTGGTTCGCCCGGGATACAACAGGCGAAGTACAGGTGGCATACTGTGTTTTCCCCCAGAGGATAAGCTTATATGGCTTATTTGCTGATTGTATGGGTTTGTTGAATCATTATGATTGCATATGCCCACACAGTTGGAAATGTGGATGTCAAAGTAATGTCATAGTAATCAAGATCGGTCATTTAACCCATCCATTGGTAGTTACAATACACATTACAGTTCTGAAAACGTCTTTCACAAACACTCTAATCTCCTGGGGTGTCAGTAAAGCAAGGCCAACTATATATTCGCCCCCTTTATTAATTAATATCCTTTGTTCTTTTTTTCTAGAAGATTAAACCAGCCCACAGCTGATCTTCTTTATATTACTTGGTACACCCGTATTATTTGAAATGGATTCTGTATCTGATTGCTATTTTTTAGTTTGTTAACCTTCATCAGACCAAATATCGTGGGTGAATTTAGAACAAAATAAACTTTGTAACTGTTAAATTTTCTTCTTCTTTTTTACTTTTTTCATCAAACCCTTGAACTTATAAGTTTTCGATTGGAAAACTGCCTTATGAACATTGTACCATCACCCTGCCCCCTACCCAAAGCAATAATTATACATTTGACACAAATATGAACACACATCTGCATGATTTCACTGTTTTATAATTTATAGCGTTGATGGAGTCTGTAAACATAAAGCAGCTAACAGTATTTTCGTTATTTTGGGAGAACACTATCTTAGAATAGCACAAATTCTAGAACTGAAAATTTGGTCGAGTTCCATGCGGGATTCGAACCACCGACCCCAGAGTCAGGCACCTAATCGCCAGCACTGTATGTCGGCGATCAAAACCACTCGGCCAACGGGCCTCCCAGAAAATAGGAGGTAGCAGACCGGTAGTCTTAAAAGCGAACATACAGTACCCCTCTGATGATCGTAATGAGACAGCTCCCAAAGCTGAATAGATATATTTTTTATCATTTAGAAAGTGATCGTATAACAGTATTTTCGTTATTTTGGGATAACACTATCTTAGAATAGCACACATTCTAGTGCTGAAAATTTGGTCGAGTCCCGTGCAGGATTCGAACCAGCGACCCCAGAGTCAGGCACCTAATCGCCAGCACTGTATGTCGGCGATCTAAACCACTCGGCCAACGGGCCTCCCACAAAATAGGAGGTAGCAGACCGGTAGTCTTGAAAGCGAACATACAGTACCCCTCTGATGATCGTAATGACACAGCTCCCAAAGCTGAATAGATATATTTTTTATCATTTAGAAAGTGATCGTATAACAGTATTTTCGTTATTTTGGGATAACACTATCTTAGAATAGCACAAATTCTAGTGCTGAAAATTTGGTCGAGTCCCGTGCGGGATTCGAACCACCGACCCCAGAGTCAGGCACCTAATCGCCAGCACTGTTTGTCGGCGATCTAAACCACTCCTATTTTGAGGGAGGCCCGTTGGCAGAGTGGTTTAGATCGCCGACATGCAGTATATATATATACATACATACAGGATATATATGCAGGATATATATCTTTCACTGCGTCATTTATATAGCGATTATCCACAGCGAGAAGATCGTCTATATAGCGTTTGGTGAATGAGAAGGAACTGGTTTTGAATGGATCGGTTTTTGAAAGCGCCTGCATATATTCATAAGAGAACAGATATAGGTCAGCCAACAGAGATGCACAATTAGTACCCATTGGAATACCTACATGCTGCTGATATATTGTGTTGCCAAATTTCACATAGATATTATTAATGAGAAATTCAACCAACTCATAAACAAAGAAATGATATCTCCTGTATGTAGTAGAGCTAAAGAATGCTTTATGACATCCGACATTAATATATCTACGATCAGTTTTCTTGAACACAGATACTATTAATGAACTTAGACGGTCAATAAGGTCCTGATGAGGGATAGTAATATAGAGAGTCGAGAAATCCCATGTGGATACATGTCTATACGGTATGTGACCTTTAGCATCAAGTTCTTCCGTAAGACATTTTAAGTTTTTCAATATCCACATACATTCAACGCCAGAGTTTTTAGAAATAGTGGCGCAATACCTTTCTCAAAATGTTTTTACCTCCTGAAGGACCCTCGTCAACAGGGTTAAAAGAAGCATCCGATGGTCCCTGTCGCTTTCTGACTGTTTCTCCAGATTCTCGGGCAGGGATTATTTCTGTCTCTGTGTCAGCCGGTCTCTGTCGTTTCCTACTTGATTTCTTATCTAATTTATTTCTACTATTCCGTGTTAAATGTAACTGGTTAAAAGCCCATACTTTTGGTTTTGGTGAAATCTATCAGGGATCTCAACCTGCTCGTTGATCAATATCTTTCAAAAGATTCAACGAAAGCCCGTCTTTCAAAACAGCAGGGAGAACTTGGATGTGACTTCGACGATCATTTAATTCTAACAGAGCGCAAAACGGAGTTGAATGACGTCCCAGACTTTGGTATTCATGACATATTCAATTATTGATATGGTATCATGCCGACTATGACGGATGCAAACTGAATCCAGTTGTATGAAGATTCTAATGTTCAATCCCTGTCTACGGAATCGAAAGCATTGAACAAAGATGTCGAAACGTGGGTACTTGACCTGTGAGTGACCAGCAATAACACCCTACTGAATCGACGAGTATGATTATAGGTGAATGCACCAGTCCATTTGTCATGCGACCATGAACTGTAGGTTGGATCACTTCACATTGAAGCCGCATAACAGCTGCAATGTTATAATGAGGCAACATATGATTATATATCAGATATGTCGACAGTCCATTGTAGCTACCATTTGTCCTGGCAACAGTCCATTTGGCGAATCATTGGCCAAGGTTACACGGTTCACGTCAGTTCGGACTGACCGTATTTTGACCTACCATGGACTGTCGATCGATCCGATGATGATACAATGGACTGTCGTAATATGAAACTATTAATGGTTCATATTCCTCTTAAACACACACAAGTGGAAGGAATCGAGAGATGAATGAGTCAGTGATACATGAGACAGATATTAAGTTCCCACGTGTTCATTTTGTGCTCATTTCCTCACACTATAATTCGATGCTAATACCTACCATGGACTGTCTACCAACACCTAAAAACACCTCTCGCCGCAAAAATGTTTAAAATTTTTGTTAACTTGAAATAGTAATAACCCTACATTTGGTGACAATATAGTACGATATCTCTCCTTCAAAAAATGACTGGACACCAGTAACCATACCTGTCATCGATATGCTGAAAATCGTTCATTTTCGGCTGTGGTGACTGTCGTCCGGTCAGACACACGCCCACGCTTGATAACGAAAGCACCGAAAAACCTACCATTGACTGTGATTTGACACGTGACCGGCGGTTTTCACCTATAATCATACTCGTCGATTCAGTAGGGTGAATAATCACTGTAGATGTCATTATTTTGGACGAGTATGGACGTGAAGAGAAGTTATGATGTAGCAGAATGCATACATCATTGGATAATGAGGGTGAGTTGATTGAAATTTAATAGAAAATTAAAAGATATTACCATCAAGCTGTATTTCTCGTTTGAGCAGGGCTTCTTCACAGGTAAGGGTTAGTTTCCCTTGAACTTGAAACTTTCCTTTTTATTTGAGCGGGGCTTCTCCACAGGTATCGGTTAGCTATTGGCTGAACAACAAATCGCCTCCCTTGAAGTGGAAACTTTACGTTTGAGCTACTCCAAAGGTATGAGTATTGCCTCCCACGAATGTTGTTGGACAAAATGTGTCAAAAGGCAAGCGGTGTGTTAAATAAAGAACACGCTTCCTGCCCCATTGAAAATGTGTACCCCCGGGGGCTTGTACCGAATGCTTACATGTACGCAACTTGATCATGGCCATCGAGTCCACTATATATAGTTTTATTATCCAATAGCACTAAGTGGTTTAAACAATATATTTATTTCCTCAAAGGGAAACTGGGATCGGCGAACAGGCAAGCCTATACTAACGCCTCTCCCAGACAAACAAATTGAAAATACAAATCGTGAATTGAATCAAAAAAAAGAACGTTGCATTAACTTGGCGAAAAGATGAAATAATATATAACCATATATGTGAAAAAAACGAAAGAAAAACATTTATATACAAATACATGAGTTAAACAATCTGATATATACAATTCTATGCTCTCAGTATTAATTAATATATATATATATATTTCTATGAATCATCAAACTATACAATAGACAAGTGTACCCAGTACTAATTTGATACACTAACTTATAAAAAAAAGTATGCTCACATAGGCTTCCTTTAGAATAAATATTCCGCTTGAAAGGTTATACGTGTATATCATTTGCGAAACAGTAATGAATCGCCATCACTACGGAAATCGTTCTGATATGGACAGTGATAAAGATATTTGTATTTTCTTCAATGCTAAGATATAGGTTTCCGAATAAAAGGGTTTCGATATCATGATTTGGTAATTGAATTATTTGGATTCTAAATGGTGTATAAAGAGGACAAAACAGAAGATAGTGCTCCGGGTTTTCTTCGTCATGTCCGCAAGCACAAGAAGGATATCTTCAGTGATATGTCGTAGATACACATGTGCGTTAAGCGAGCTACAGCCAAGTCTCAACCGTGAATGAATAATTTGGAATTTACGATCGCCAACATAGTAAAATGGAGGAACAACGTTGTCTTTAAGGGATAATTTTCGGCAGAAAGAAGAGTATGAAGGCGATCCACGAATAATTGCATCGAGACTGTTCCACATGCGAACAACAGAGGGAAGAAAAGAGTTAAAATACAATGTGGTTCTTGCATGGGGAAGCACAATATTATTACTGTTTCGCAAATGATAAGCAGTTATATTTGAGGTTAGCGGGGGAACAAGAGAACTTAAATAAGTGGGATTAATCCCGTATATCATTTTATAAAAGAGGCGTAATTTGTGCCAATCTCTACGTTCGGATAACGGTAAAAATCCAGTTTCTGCGTACAGGAGAGCATGACTTGTTCCGCGAACACATCCGGATATAGTACGCAGAGCATCAAGTTGTAAATCTTCAAGAAGTGTAGATTGATATTGGGAGCAGTTGCTCCAGACAACATCTGCATAATCAAAAAGAGGGAGAATGAAGGAAGAGTAAAGTTTTTCTAGCGAGCGCCGAGATAAACGATATTTGAAGCTACGTAGACAAATGGTCATCGGACAAATCTTGTCAACTAGTGCCTGAATGTGGGGAGACCAGCGTGCGGACGAGTGAAAGGTAAGGCCAAGATGCTTGTGAGAGTTGTCTTCGGAGATGGGCATATTTCCCAAAATGAGGGGTGGGTCCTGTATCGGGTTATTTTTTAATGAAAATAGTAATGCTTTTAGCAACGCTAAATGATACTAACCATGTTTCGGCCCATTTAGATATTCTTAGCATAGATGAATTTAGGATATCAGCGGCTGCAATTGGGTTTTCAACAGTGATATATACTGATGTGTCGTCCGCAAAGAGTCTTATATTACATTTGATATCCGTTACAATATCATTTATATCAATGAGAAATAATAATGGTCCAAGTACAGAACCTTGTGGGACCCTAGCCTTCACGTGCTTGGATTCTGAAGTTTTGCCATTAATTACAACCATCTGATATCTGTCGGACAAATAATCACGGAACCATTTGAGGAGAGTACGTCTAATGCCGATAGATTCAAGTTTGCGGATGAGTTTTTTATGCCAGACTCTATCAAAAGCTTTGGTGATGTCGCAAAATACAGCACGGACATCCTTGCCTTCGTCTAAAGCTTTACATATAAAATTGTAGATGTCAGTTAACTGATAGACCGTACTGTCGCCGGGTAAGAATCCAGACTGAAGATTGGATAGTAAATCATTATCTAATAAGAAATTAAAAACATGTTTGAAAATGCATTTTTCAAAAGCCTTTAAGTTACTAGTTAATGATATAGGTCTGTAATTTGTTATATCGTTTTTATTTCCTTTTTTGTGAATAGGAACGACATTAGCCTGTTTCCAAATTCGAGGCATACGTTTTTCGTTCAAGCATTTGTTAAATAACTGGGACAGAGGGTTACAGAGAGTCGGGGTGATGTATTTCAAGAGCCTGTTACTTATAAGATCAGAACCTGTGGCTTTGCTGATATCAAGGCTATATTTTTAACGTCATCAGGCGTTAGGTGTATGGAATCAAGGGCATTAATGCTTTAGGGCAAATTTGGCGGTTCCTTGTTGCCGTCATCCAATGTTGAACATTCGAGGAAGTAGTCATTGAAAGGGTTGGCTATCTCTTGAGAATCACTTGATATTTGATTATTGTGAACAATGTTAGCAAATTGGGTGGTGTTATTTTGTTATCAATTTCCACCAGTCTTTACTTGCAAATTTAGCTTCAGAAATTTTAGAGTCAATTTTTGTTTCATAATCTTTTTTGGCTGTCCTAATTTCTGGTATAGTTTCATTTCGTGTGTTTCTGAAATGTTCCCAATGTTGCGGAGGTTAGTTCGTTTGGCCTTTTTTATGAATTCTATCACGTTTCCGCATTAGTCTGCGCAAGTCATTCCTCATCCAAGGTTTGTCGCGTGGTCTTATTATAACCGTTTTATGGGGAATAAATGTTTTGCTCGTCTGTTGGATATATTCGGTAATATTAATGGCTGATGTAATGGCGTCCGATTCTAAGAGAGTAGACCAGTTTGTTGTATTGAATGAATTTAGAAGTCCATCAAGGTCCATTTGATCATATAGCCATATTTGGCGAGTGCAACAGGCGTTTGACGTAGTTTGATGTTTAAGAGATACAAAGGTCGCATGATGGTCACTGCAGAATGGTGATATGACGCCGCATGTAGAGATAAAACTGGTACATGACACCATTATTATATCAATGAGAGATTTTGAAGTTTGAGTGATTCGCGTTGGTTCCGTGATTATCTGTTGGAGAGCATACATATTTTCTAAATGCTGTATTTGTACATGTTTGTAAACTAAGCAGTCAGCATTAAAATCACCAAGTGTTATACATTTATTCGACATTTGGTCTCTAGCCAACGATACAGACTCATTTATCAAATCCCAGTAAGACACTCGGGCAGAAGGCGGTCTATAAAAGGTACCTACTAGGAATTTATTATTCTTCAATTTTATATCAATCCAGACAGCTTCCAGCCCGGTCACGTGCATATCGTCTCTTTCCTCGTACACAAGTGTTTCTTTAATGCAAACGACAATCCCGCCACTATTTTGAACGAGTCGATCTTTGCGCACTGGTGGGAAGTGAAAACCGGGAATTTTGATTTTATCGTTGGGAACGGCAGCGTCAAGTTTAGATTCAGTAATTGCGATGACATCAAACTGACCGAATTCAGCTTCAATCAGATCAACTTTAAATCGAAGACTATTCACGTTGACGTGCACGATCGAAAGTGGCTTAATAACAGCGTGATCCGGACCTGGGTTCGACTTCACGTCACCGGACAATAACAAAAGGTACGAGAGGTCAAGTGAAGCTGTATAGGATGAAATGGACAGAAGTGGACGTGTCGGGGAGTGAAGGCTTGAACGGGCGCAGTGAAATGGACAATCGGCTGACCATTGAAACTGACACGCGGATGTCCGTGGTGTGAACGGAGAAATGTCATGATATCCTGTGCGGGTTGAGAGAACTGTCAAGGAAGCAATTTAAAACCAATGCATATTTACGCAATAGAGAGTTCAGTTTGTAGCTAGGTAATAAAGGAGAGCTATTTTGCCTATGCATACAGCTGAATTTGTTGGAGACATTTATGGGTATGTACTTATACTTGGCTTGCTTGTTTTTTGTCGGGTTTACCAAGGGTAAACCCTACATTAGTATCACTCTTCAGTTTTTCTTTTGTCTTCTGCAGATGTGTAGTTTTGATCTCCTGCCTGGAGACTGTTCTCATTTTATGCCCCTTACAACATTCATAAAAAAAGTATCGTTCTTCTGTCTGACAGTCATAAACATATTTACAATGCACGGTAGCTTGTGCATTTAACTTGATAATGTGAACATTATCGCAGTAAAGTTGATCTTTCCAATTTCTTTTAAAATTTGCCTTTCCATTCTATTTTATCCGGTATCATTTGTTACGGCGGGAAGGGTCATTCTCCACGGTCCATTCTCCACACCCGATGTTGATCAGATCTATCGTTGTTCAGATCAGGCAGTTAGTCTTTGAGCAGTGATTGTGGTTAAGTTTATTATTTATCACAGATGAGTTCTTTTCAAAAGCTTACTTCTCTATAATGTAGACAAATTCGTAATTATCTGATAATCAAAGTTGTGCGTCAACAACCTGACTGTGTGGGGAGTGATAGCACACCGACAGGCGACAGTGACCGTCCAGTCTTGAAGAAGAATTTTTTTGCAGGAAATAAATGACGGTGGAGTTGATATATCTGGGCGTGTTAAAAGCGAAACAGTCTTGGAGCTGAAGCAATCTTGAGTTGATCTATTTTGCTGAAAACTGGAGTTGAAACAGGTATTGAAAACAGGAGTTTGAAACAGGTGTTGAAACAGGTATTGAACTGAAAGAAAAAAATTGAACCATACACAGTAAACTACTGCATATAACAAAATGGGAGTTTCTTTGGAACAGTATAGACTTTGCATCGGCAAACATAATATTATTTGCCACTCTATACAAAGTAAGTTATCACAGCTTATGCTTCCAATTATCTATGCATTTCTACATTACTAAATCTTAAACGCCACAGTGAATACAATTCAAGTAAACCCGACATCAGTACTTTAAGTACTTTGATATGGATTTTACGATTACGTGTTGTGGAATGGTATGTCCCTATCCTTGTCCTATACGCCACAATACAGATCATGTGATACCCTCGTTAATAGCCACGTTATAGGTAACAAGGAAATAGGGACGACAATGATATATATGTTTGCAACTCAGAAAATGAATACATGTTTTTTGAGATATACTGATGCGATTATAACTGAGTATCGTACATACGAGATGAATAAGATGAATAAATAAAGCATTAGCTTCTGTACAGCTATGGGATAATTTGAAATATAACATATGTGGGTACATTATTAAGTTACTAACGATAGATATGCCACCGGTACACATTGCATTTGTTACTGAGAGCAGAACACGAGAGAATATGCACTATCACGCGTCATACATGATATACATGTAAGGAGTAGAACTTGTATTTAAGGTAAAATATATACAGAGGAAAACGTAGGCTGTAAAAGCACACGTCCTGTTTGCCTTTTGTGCACAAATGGTGCAGCAGAACTATACAAAAATTTAATATGGGATAAGTGAGTTATAATTCAGACAGCAATCAACATGTAAGGCAGAGGATAAAGGCTGTATGTGTCAGATTATGAGGAAAGACTGGAGTTAAAAATACCATATCCAGCTTGAATAGATCAGTAGTAGGCAAGTTAACATTTGGATAAAATAATATAAATAAAGCGAGACGATGCAAGGAATAACGCTCGTATGTTATCGTCACAAAAAAAAGAGAACAATAGACTTTCTGGGTACAACCGATTGGTCTAAACAGTAATTTCGATAATAAAAGGCCTAAACAATAGATCCTTATACGAAAGACCGAAGCAGTGTATACAGTATGGTCATAATAAGCAGTAGTAACGGAAAGGGAATGGCACATGTGAGACAAGGGATAAAAACCTGTATATGTCAGATTACGAGGAAAGATTCAGCTTGATAGATCAGGGGTGGGCAAGTTAACATTTGGATCAAATAATATAAATAAAGCGCGACAAGGCATAGTTCATCGCTCGTATGTTAGCGTTATGCAATAGAGGAGAACAATAGACTTTCTGGGCACAACAAATTGTTCTAAGCAGCAATTTCGACCATAAAATAAACTAAACAATAGATCCGTATACGAAAGCAATGTATGCAGTCTCGTCGTATTGAAGGAGAGTAACGAAAAGGGAATGACTTACACATGTAAGATAGAGGACATATGTATCAAATTACGAGGAGGGATTCGAGCTTGATAGATCAGGGGTGGGCAAGTTAACATTTGGATCAAATACTATAAATAAAGAGAGACGAGGCATAGTTCATCGCTCGTATGTTAGCGTTATGAAATAGAGGAGAACAATAGACTTTCTGGGCACAACAAATTGTTCTAAGCAGCAATTTCGACCATAAAATAAACTAAACAATAGATCCTTATACGAAAGCAATGTGTGCAGTCTCGTCGTATTGAAGGAGAGTAACGAAAAGGGAATGACTAAGCAATAGATTTAGCGATTAACTTTCAGTATAAGTTTCAGTTTCAGTGAATTTTCTAATTTGTCCATGCCAGCCTCTCTGTTAATCTTGGTAACTCTGTCATCAAGATGTTTGATATAGATTGTTCCGTTTCGCGTCCAGGTGTCGGTGATCTTTTGCTCCTTCTTGAGGTCCCGAGCTCTCCTGGCAATTTTGGCACGTGTTGGAGTGAGTTCCTCGTTTATGTAGATCGGAGGAGCATGAGGGGGCTGGCTTTCACGCAGGCTTTTCCTTCCCGTAATGAAGTTGTCACATCTGCACTGACTCTATCAGATAAGGCCTGAATAACGCCTGGGGTTTGTAATGCCACGATCAGCTGGGTGGTGATATCTGAGCTACCTGTACTAATTGGTATAGGTGATATAGGTGTGGAGCTTTGCATGGGTGATGACATACGTCTGAACTGCCTGAATCCGTCATGACAGAGCAGCTATCGGAAAAATCAGTTTCAGAAATGAGGGAGGAAACGTTACCTTTGCTTTTTGGTGCTTTTGAGGTTTGTTGAAATTATGAATTGGACTCACTCGACTGGCGTCTTCGCTTATCCCGCTCCGGTAAATCCATCCATAGTATTCATAAGTGGGTGAGGTACGCTGTTGTTTGTCCGACTGAAAATCCCGTGCCCAAAATGGCGTTCACTTCATTGTTTTACTGACCAACAAAACCGGTTCCAGTAATTTCCTCACTCACAGTATATCAGCCACATTATATGCACACGAATAATGTTCACATTTGAAGATTGATTGCTGGCGAAGTGAATCAATGCATTTTCAAGCCCATATCGGTCAAATATACACCAAAATTATGCCAAAGGCGGGAGCTCGTCAATTGTCGACCGACTCGATATCCGCCATGTTGAATTTTGACATTTAGCACTAAGTAGCAACAATTGACAAAAATAAACACAATAAAAATAACCACGTAATAAACCGCATTGAATACGCCGGCCTGCCAATCAGCCGGTCTCGTAAAAAAAGTAAAAACAAATGACATAAAATGCTAATAAATCGATTTATCATTATTCAATACAATTTACAGAGTTCACTTAATTAATCTTTGCGAAAGATTTTCACTAGTTGAAGAATTACATGAAATCCCGTTCCGTATCTGTACATCGGGTTCTTACATATACCCGCACTGGGCTGGTAGGTCGCCATATTGGACTGGCCAAGGTTCCGAGCGTGGAAGAATAAATCGATGATCCCGTGGCTTATAATGCCGACACATGTCTAAAATATATACAAGATAAAAGCAGACATGTATAAATATTATATTAGGATCCACAAATAGTTGTAATTTCGCATTTAAGGCATGTAATCAGTGTAAATAAGCCGGGCTGAAACGGCCTGCCACAGGATTGACACAGGCCTGACATTAGGACTACCCGTGATCATGTCATTTGTTGCAATGGCAATGAATAACTTTACCGTTTAATGCACATGTGTTCTTGATTTCGATATTCGACTGGTCTTAGTGGCAGCAAGAACACTGAGTTGCCTACCAATGGGGAAAGGGGAAGTTGAGGCCCCTACATCAGCTATGAAATACAAAATACCTCTATCTGACATAACGGCGTCGCCATATGGATCGGGAAGTCCACTGTCCTTCATAATTCGCAGCTCTGAAATGTTCCCTTTGTGAAGGGGAGACACGTGTGTGATGAATCCTTGTGCAGAGATCCCAAAGAAGAAATTGAAGGTAAAGAGGACCAGGTCTTGCGTTGTGATCGTGGTAAACATGGTTTCTCCTCCAAGATCGCAGCACGCGTTTTTTGGAAAGCACTTGAATGCCTTGGGAAGTGTTGCTATAACTTGTTCTTTTGTTGGCCATCTTTGTTTAAAAAAGGTGATGACCGTTGTTGCAGATATAACAAAAATGTCGCCAGCTGTCCGGACATCCATTTCCCTTTGCATGCGAATTATCTTTGGAATAAATTCCTCTTGACACTCGAGAATCCGGCTAGGTCCTCGATTCTGTGTTTAAAATGAGAAAAAAAATGTATTTCAGTCACCCCAATAAAGAGGTTTAAATACATCGTATACATTGCCTCGGATTGGTTCCAGCAGATTCTCAACTCTATAAACATGTTTCGTCACTGGGCGTGATACACAGAAAAAATAATTGTATAATAATAATAATTCTTTATTTCAGACTCAAATGGTCTGTAGAATAAACAGTATTCCAATGACAGAGAAGAGCAATGACGAGCCTCGGGACTTTCCGCTCGATTAGTCACTTGAATAATGTCAAATGACTTATCTGATCGAATGCCTTGCTGGCGTCAAGAAGTGAGACAAGCACAGGGCTTCCCTGGGAAATATAGTAGTGAATAATCTCAGTGAGAACAAAAATGCAGACTTTGGCCAAGTCAAGCGGGACATAACAGTGGTTAAATATGCCCTCAAAAAGATTACCAAGTTGGTCAATATGGGAGGCATATTTGAAGGGCCCCGCGGACAGGTAGTCTAGACCAGGGGATTTCCCTAGATTTAATTATGTCAGTGTTTCAGTTATGTCACGTAGCATGTTCGAAGGACATTACGTGGTTCTGTTGGAGTTCAGTAAAGACGAATAGTATTGCTTCCACATATCGGTAATAGAATTTTGTCCAGTTGCGTAACCGACGGAGTTGGATAGATCGCATTTCATGCGATTCTCAAGCTATATTTCATTCCAAAAGTCCCCAGCTTCTACATTGTCGGAGAGCAGATTGGAAATGTAATTCATCACGACGCATATGCGTCAAGGGAAATCGTTTATTAGGTTTCTTTGAGGGGGGAGGAGTGGAGTTGCCCAAAACATTACGCAAACTCACCGTTGAATCTAAAGGAGTATTTCAGGTTTCCTCTCCATGCCAGTAGTTCACCTTCCCCGCTTTCGCCCTAATCCAGTTAAATAGGAAAATCAGCAGAGTAACTCGCAACCTGTCTGGTTGAAAGCAACTTAATAACACATAAATGGATATCTTTTATACAATGAAATAATATTATGAAATCATTATAACCTGATAAGAAATATGAAATTATTTTCTGGTTTAACACCCCTTAGTAAAGCACAAAAATTGTAGCCATTCATTGCGTAATTGAAGGAGTATATTGGAATGAAAGAAAAATCCATACCAAGATATATTTGGCAGAAGAATCATTCTTAACAACTTTCCTCGGGAGTATCTTCTTCAGAAGGGCTTGTTGTCCTGATTTGAGTTCGGCATGTTGACCCGTTATTAAGATCGGAATCTGTGTAGCTTTCCATGGTTTCTGGTAATGTCAGTCTGAGTTGATAAGATGCTATTTACAATTTCGATCTGTGTGGAATATTCCCACTCTCTTCAGTCTGGGTACAGATGTCAATCTGTACAGTTGCAAACAAATAATGTTCTTTATTGTCAGTGGCAAATGGTTATAATAACTATCAACTGAAATAGCTAATAATAGATGATTAATATACACAAAACAAAATAAGCATGTTTTTATCTGATATAACATGCTTATGTTGTCTTAGGTAATCTGTGTCTCCGTTTATTTATTATATGGCCTTCATAAACAGAAACATCTGCTCAGGTGACAATCTGAGATTTAAAAATTTCTGTACATTATTTGCGATTTATTTTCTTATATACATATAGATCTAGGTAAAAAAAGAAGTTTGCTTGCGTGGAGCAGTAATATAAGAAAAAGAACGAAAAAAAGTTCTCAACTTTCTACATCATTATATTTCCTTGGAGGGTTGGAGTGGAAGTGGAGATAGATGGATCCACTTCCACTCCAACCATCCAAGAGAATATAATGATGTAGAAAGTTCAGAAGGGTTTTTCGTTCTTTTTCTCATATAGATCTATAGAGATAATCGTTTGTATTCGTACACGGGTACGGTATCACCAAGTGACCTAACCGATTAATTCGAAAAGAGAGATCCTTTTTTCTTCTTCTTTTTTTTTATCAATGTGACTAAGAATGTCAATGTAAATTTCAGTATCGTACCAGTTTTTGACGTATCGTCAATGTTGTCGTCAATCGGGTTGAATGTCTCTTGAGGGTCAGTTGTTCCCTGGGTTGCATGTACTTATAGTCTTAGTATCTTGATAGCTTGTGGTCTAGGGTATGAAGGTTGTCTTTCCTTCGGTGCTGGTCGTCGTTTTTTTTATTGAACAGGACATCCATTACCATGTCTGTGGTTAGGGCTGGGAGGGGCTTTGGGTGCAGTTCAGTTGACCCATTGCCCACAAGAAATCGCTTGCTACATATGTAGAAACTCTTGGAAACATATTCCAACTCAAGCGTAGTCACATTTCGCATTTATCCCGCTGTTTCGTACGCTTTGGGAATTCAAAACACGCCCGACATTCAGGCTTTGTCATCGTAGCGAGAGTCGCTCGAACATAGCCCATAGCAGCACCTCTTTCCGTTATTATTACACCAAGAACAGTTAGCACTAGAGTTCATTAAAGTAGACAATAGTGGAGTTTTAGGAGCATTCAAAGTTGTCTGGGAGGTTTGAACAACGGCTAGAATTGCCTGTGAATTGCGAGCCACCTGCAATATAAATGCCGTCGCCATGCGTCGTTGAACATAGCTTGCTCAGTCTCATGCAGAGTGGCGCATCACAATAAGAAAATTTAGTCTGCCGCTTAAGACAGAAATAACAACCGGCGAATGAGTTATTTTGATACATTGTTGCAACACTAATTGATTTCAGTAAAATGTACTTTCGGTTACTAAAGATAAACAGATGTTTCAGGTCGATACTTTTTTGTTACGTTTGCATTTAAAAGCGACTCAACTGTGTTCACTTTCACTACCAGACTGCACAACGGAAAATATAGATGGATCACTTATGATATCATTAAAATGGAGAGCGTTACTATTTTATTTATACAAAATAACAGATTTGTTACAATTGCAACAATATTGTCAGCAACTTAGCTTACCTACTGCCAGACTGATGGAGTAATTCCGTGCATACAATCTTCGCATATTTCTTTGTAGAAAGACCACGCATACTAACAAATTGACGGCGAATCCGACCAAACCGGTAAGTAAAAATGCCAGGTTCAGCGGCGAAAGTGACGTCGTTGGGAACTCCGTGTATGTGGTATTATTGGTCATATTGTGGCAGCAAATCTAAACGCAGTCTACTTCCACGTGTAACATTTTTCTTTCACGTATGATCTAATCATGCCTTGAAACCTGTTACAGAATACCAAGTATCAGTTATTCTAGCTTTGGTCGAAACTTCTGATACTACCTCACGTTTTTGTCCATAATAGTGTTATATGCAGTCGTTGTCTCAGACATAGTTCCACAGTACTCGTCAGCGTATTTAGGGCAAAACTAAGAGCATAGCGCATGAATTTTGTTATAACGTTAGATTCAATGAAACTAACGTATTAAAGGCGTGACAGATGGTGGCGTCTAGGAATCTGGCAGATCAATTACAAATGCACTCCTTTTAAATAGTACATATTTGATATGATATTCAACCAGGAACTGACAAATTACTTATAAAAGGCTTCGTTTCCGTATTTATTGGTTCAGCCCTATAATCAACAATAGATGGCATAAATACGAAATATTAATCTTGATCATATCAGATTAGGTTGATGGGAATGCCACAAACTCTTAGTATGTCGGAATCACACGGCTAAGCTCTACAGATCGTCCTCCCACTTGATATCATATAATACCTTTTAACATATCATCCCGGACATTGTTTACATACATTAGCTGACGAGATTTCTAAGGGAGAAAATTGGTATGTTCATCATTCTCGTAATGTACCGTTGACATCCGCCAGTCTTGGAAGCTGTCATTCTTACGTGCCACCTATGAAACACCCTTCCTGACCATGACATTCAGGCTCTAAATTTAGTCAACTCAAGGATTTGCTGAGATTAGATTAAAACGACCAATAACTTATTTTTCACTATATTTTACTGCTGTGCGTATTAGTAAATACACCCATCGTGACAGTCCGCTGTGGTGTTGTTATAATCTGAACGCGAACATTTTCGAATTACCAGTCTACGATTTCAAGCAACTCTATAAACAAAACAAACATAACATACCGGTAGCCAGTTTTATTAAACAACGATACTATCATGAATTAAATAAAGCTGTTCTGTTGGGTCTCATTGGGACCTGGTGAGAAATACCGAGTAGATACATGTCTTCGTTATTTAGTTCTTCCATAAGACCTTTAAATTATTCATACATTCGAAATCTGATTTTTTTTAATGTAAGCACAATAATTCCCCCAGGATGATTTTCATTCCTGCAGGACTCCTGTTAATGGAGTTGGTAGAACAACTTCTGGAATCGGCTATACATCTAGCTTTGTATGATGTCAGTTTGTATGGTGTTAGCTTTGTATAGTAGTTTTTCTAGCTTTATTGCTTGATTAATTATTACTACCGTCGGGTCTACTGCACCTGAAGGATACCCTTGTTGATGTGTTTCTTTCTTCATGAATTTGCTCGAATTTCTGCTTAACAATATTTATATGGTTTTCGGTAACACAATTTACCAACAGCGTATAAATGTCTTATTCGGTACAAATGGTGCGCCATTATTGACAGATCTATATCACGTATATCTCGCGGATGCGAAACTTCTTCAATGGTCGACGGTTGAAAATTGAATGACGGTTTATACGCTTGTTTCGTTTGAATACGCCTGTATGCATAAATTTTCAAAAGACCTTTTTCAATGTCTCATGGTTGAGATAACCATTTCAGAGATATAAGCTGTATTCTGAATCACTTCAACCGGTTGATGGCATTAAACACTTTGTTGGTTCTCTTTACATTATTTCTGGACAATTTTTCGATTTCATGATCAATAGGAGGGATGACTGAATTTGCATGCAAAAAATCAGTTTCTTTTGGATTGGAAATCCCCTGCCTGCCATACTGATATATTCAGGGTCGACTTTATTGAGAAAACCAGATTCGTAGACGCCCTCCCACACCAGGCCTGAGAGAGAAAGATGACATGCAATTTGGTGCAATGGCCATCTATAACATTACTGTTTATTGTAATCGGACCAAGTTCTGGCCTCAAGGTTCACACTTCTTCTCTGAATGAATATTTCTGTACAGTCCAATGTGCATCGTAACTGTCTAAATTCAATTTCATTTAGTCTGTGGCATCTGCCTCTGGATGGTTTTTTGGTCTGCCCCAAAATATAAGGGGCTTCATCTGTACTGCTATGAAATTTATCCAAGAGTTGATGACTTCTGGCACTTATTTTTGACAATTTAAACATGTCTGCAAGTAAATCGTTTGACATACCCCAATGGATTCATGGAGGCAACAGCACTTCTCTTTATCTTGGGAGCAGGATTTCGAGGATTTCGAAGATACTTGTGTCGCATTTTGGTTGATTGAACATGATGTCGGTTAATACCATTTCAGTACACCATAGTTTTGACTTTCTATGCCCTCTTCAAACATGTACACAAGAAAGTATTCGTGATTGGAACGTTTTCAATTTTTTGTCCCATCTTAGTAGATTTTTGTGCACGGGCATTGATTTGCGTTTTGCATGGACTTGCTGCTTAAAATTTCTTTCCTTTTCTTCCAACATTTCTATTTTGTGCTGTAATTCAAGGAAATGGACATGCAGGCTCTGGCAATCCGTGGAGGAACAATCGTCCTCACAGTCACATGCCCAAGTGTAGTTATGATCATCAGTAGAGAACTCTGGCGTAGAACCAGTATCAAGTTCACTTGGCTACACAGGTGTATCACTATGAATTTCATCAACAATAAAATTCAGGCAACGTCCCCTTTTAATTATTGGATTGATGGCACGGTCAGTTGGCATCGGTGAAGCGGTCTCTTGAATACTGTATACCCTATATGAAGGACTGGATTAGCGTTTTCAACTGCGGTAGTCTGTCTACAGCGTGTTTAGAACACACGATCATATGGCCCTGGTATCCAGTTTTGACTGGATGCAGTGCCCTTTCGATTGACAATCTGTGTTTACCTTAGCAATGCTTCCTTGCCCCGAATGGTGTTGGAAATAAAAAAGACGAAACAGCTGTGGACAGTCAGAGGAAGTGGTTCCCAAATTACATTTTTGCAGCTGACAAAAGTTTCTACGCCAAAGTTTCAGACGATATTTTTCATTGTTACAATTTACAAATGCACATATTCTCATTCTGAAATCTGTTTGGAGAGGCAAAGGAAGCGGGATAGGTTCAATCTGATTAGTAGAAACATTCAAGACAGTGATTTACCAACATTTTGTTACCAAAATTTACCAAATATCTAAGGTACTAAATTATTCCAATACTAAGAATAGTAATTTCAGACATGGTATTTACCGATTTATGTCAACAACATTTCAATCTGAGCAACAATAACTACTCCATCACAAACCAGCCTTAAACGTACAGATAGTAACTTCAGAGATGATAAATTACCAAAGTTGTTTTATTTGCTATGCATTTGCATCAGATACAAGACATTCCATGTTGTAGATGTTTAAAGCATGCGGATTCCACGATAACCTAGTCCACTTTTCCGTCAAATTCTCCGTCCAACCGAAAAATGACATTAGCAACGTTCAAAATACTAAAAAACTAACTCCTTGTCATGTACGTTTGCTAAACCCACCAAGGTTGTGTAACCATTTTACCCTGTAGAGAGACAGTCTTACCTGGTATATTTCTTGTCTGCAGTATAATAGAGAGACAGAAATGTAAATGTTGCTAATGTCACTTGTTCTAATGTCATATTTCCGTCATACTTTTTTTACAATAATCACCACAAATCAAATGTCAACTAAATTATTCAAAAAAAGATTTACAGTGATACTAGCTTGATCTTATTAAGATATATGTACCATTGCCAGTGTGTTAAATACCAAAACATGGATACTATGAGCGTTTGAAAAACGTTGCTAATGTCATTTCCGTCCAACTCCCGTGACGGAAATGACGTTAGCAAAAATGTGAAAAGACCCTGTATTACAGCATGGGTGATGTCATACACTGACAAGGGTACAGATACATCAATACAATTGGCCTAATTCCACTGAGCATATGCAAGTGCTTGTCTTACAAGATATTTCTTGTAAATATACAAAATAGATTTTGACGGAAAAATGACATAGGTAACAAAAATGTTGCAGATGTCATTTTTGTTTTGTCCCGCTAAATTGAAAACTGTACATGGAATTCATAGGGGTTCCTGTTTATTTTCATTTTATGCAATTCATTGACATGTTTAAGATAGTAAGATACAGGGCACATTGTTTGTTAACTATATTTTTGAATTTATAGGTGTTGCAAATGTCATGTTCCGTCAATGATGGACGGAAATGTGTGTTAGTGGACTAGGTTATCGTGGAATCTGCCAGCAGATTAGTTCGCAGTTTTCTTGCATTTAGTGGTCCATTGTTCATAATAATTTTTTTCCAGAGTTTTCTGTGCTACAGTCCTGCTTCACCGGAAGTTCGACTATAGAGAGAATCATCTGCGCTAACTCAGTCAAATAAAATATCAGCATGTTGATATCTTTGAACCCCGATTGTTTTAACATCAGCTTGTCTGTATACGGAGATAAGTAATACTCAAAAAGAACAGTACACTTCAGGATTGGTACCGTATGACGGAATACAAGCGCAAGGTAGACGTCCTCTTTCGGAAATTATGATTGCATTAATTAAACGCAACATTAAAAGGGTGGTGCAAAACGATGACGGCATACTGACAAGAAGCCATATGAAGATATGGACCAAAATATGAACCAAAAGTGATCTCTGTGATGGTTTGTATCCCAGCCACGATTTGACTGTAGCTGTTCATGTGGACATATTGAATTGACCACACGATTCCTAGCACTGGCTTGAGCGGTATTAAATACAAATATTTCAGAGCCACGATGTAATAGCCCTATCAAGTCATTTGTTGGAAAATGATGAACTGTGTGACGGCCAAAACGAGGAAGTTTTTAGTGAATGCAAGTTCGTATTGAGAACAAATACATTTGAGGTCCGACGCCGATCAAGCGCTTCACCCTATCATAGCCCCGACCTTCTGCAGAGCACTGAGAAGAGCTGGCTCGAGCAAATATGTGCTTTTTGCTTCTTGACTCTGCCAACGTGCATCTCTGAGTGATGTTGAGAAATGATCATTTCTTGTGACTGTTGCTATCGTCATGTGCATACAAATATGTTGTAGTCGTGAGGAATTTCGGATGGGCAATTCAAGGATCTCGAATACACCCTCAGGTAACGTATTTATGGGTAAATAGAAGGCAAGTAGCCATTTTAGTCTATCACTTTTTAAAATATCTATACCTTGGTTCCTCGCCTGGATGTTCTTGCTGTGTTATTCAAGCGCGGCAATGTTGCAATTACAACACATATAAGCGCCTAGAAAGGAATCTTTTTGGGCATTAAACTTACAAACCTGCTGTAAACTGATACATATGTTAGTTTTTCAATGTCTTCAGACAAAGTTCACATGTATGTATCTTCATTGTATGAGAGCGCAACATTCTTGGACATATATATCTGATGGTCAGAGCAATCAGTGGACAGTTTATGTTGCTTCAGTGACTCATTATCCCTTGTCGGTAGAATCTTTATCAGGAACAGGTATATCATGCAGAGGATTCCCTAAAGTCTCCTAAAAAAATATAGTAGCTCAATCACTCTGAGAATTACCCCATACAAGACGACAATAATCCAACCGCACTTCGATTATTGTTGTCTTGTATGGGGTAATTCTTCCAAATCGCAACTTGATAGATTACAGAAACTGCAAACGAGAGCGGCGAGAACAATTTTAAATAATAAGTTTGATCGCAGTATACATGTTAAAGATATTCTTAAAACGGTAAATTGTATGAGTGTATGTGATGTTTTATGTACAAGGCTCTTAACAGGCTTTTGCCGGAATACATTTGTGATAAATTTCGAAGAAACGCCGATGTGCATAGGTATCCCACACGGCAGCGTAACGACTTACATATCGTGGGAGGCTTATCTACTTTTTATAACAGAACTTTTATATTTCAAGGTGCCAAATGTTGGAATGACCTGCCCTTTGTTCTTAAAGAGGCTGAAAATATTCAAAGTTTTAAATTTCAGCTCAGGCGGCAAATTTTAACTACTGTATAGTTTTAGTGATTTATTCTACCGGTTCTTGTTGTTTTATTATTTTATAAGGCTTTACTTTCCCTGTTTTAGTTTACTGTTATCTTACTTTGTCTTGTCCAATGTACATATGTATTACTTGTCCATCTATGTTATATGTCAGGACCTCCTGGAAGAGCAGGCTTGGCCTGAAGGAGTATTCCTGGTTAAATATTGGTCAAATAAATAAAATAAATAAATTATCTCTATAGAATACCAGGAAGATCCATAACACGACGTACCGTCGGACCCAAGATCGATTCTGTCTAGCGCCTGAGAGTGTTCTGTCACTTATCTAATATTTATCGCCATACTTGACAGACTTGGAATGAATGCGTTATCATATTTATATGATAAACGATTAAGTCCGCCTAAAGTGGTGCAGAATTTGTAGTCATTGGGATACGTGTAGCTGAAATATTGCTGAACGCGACGGTAAACCTTAATTTTCTCTCTCTCGCTGTTGTTATATGGGGTTACCGAATTACACATATTATCAACGCCATTATAGATATAAGGTATTAACAAGGCAAGACGAATTATGATGTAGTAGAACACTGATGGGCTAACCTATTATGACTCGAGGGGGCTATTCCTGTGAAACCGTGGAGTGACCCCTTACACTGAGCACTGCGGGACTAGGCGGCCCAACGGCAATACAATTGAATGAATTATTTTGAGATATATTGGAAGCTACGGAACTCAGTTTTTTGACACCTCGAATGTCATAGCATCGTTTTCCTGGTAATCGTGTTCAAGGAAGTAAGATACACTGAAGAACTTGAGTGGCATTTGATTAAAAATAGAACTAGTTCATGGCAACAATATTGGGGTGGGTGGTATAAATACAGATGCTCGAAAATTCTGTCTGATCGCCTACTTCATTCTTAGATATATTTTATTATTCACTCTTTGCCATACCTGTGCGAAGAAATAGTGAATTCTGTGGAACTGTTTCCCGGTGTAAAGAAGAAATCTTTTTAGGTGATATAATCTTCTGGAGGTGCTCTGCAATAACATTAGTGACAATTGCCCACAAAATAGATATCTCTTTTCTTCATTAGGTATTTTTACAGTTTTTGCATCTTTTTCTTCGACTTATAGATGTTTATTTCAGAAGAAGACGAATTGAGGAAAAAGTACCCGTGATGCAAGATAATTTTATAGCATTTTTATGTTCAGCGTTCTTCGTTCTGTATATGAATGACTCATCTTTATGTGTTTCTCACTCCAACTTGTCGATATATGCAGATGAAACACTGCTCAAAGCCAGTCCAAGACTCGATATGAACCATATTGCTGATTGATGTACCAGATGGATTCTGACACTCGAATGTTATTAAATGTTGTCAATTTTCCTTCACCAACAAAAGAAACAGGATCTACTTCGATTATTTCCTAAATGGAACTCTCCTGGATCGTGTTACCTCGGTTAGAGATCTCGTTGTCAACCTGACATCGGATATAAAGCACCCTGACAGGTACCATGTCACCAGTCTGTCAGTAAGTCATAAATGAATAAAGAACTCTCCGACACATTGATATATTCAGGCTTTAAGTGCCAGAGATAATCGCAGGAAGTCGCCTATTTTTCAACGGTCAGGTCACTTTATTACTCCCGACGCTCGAACACAATATTTTACATCATATTTGTATGTGATAATGCATTGCCTCTCTGCCTTATTCGTATTTTATTCTTATGCACTTAGTCATATAATCCTTTCTTTGTTGATCTGTGTGGGTGAGCGTGTGTGTGTGCATGTGATGTATGTTGTTATCAAAGCTGTAAGTTGGCCTCAGGCCTGGTGACTCTTGTCATGGTATTATTGTTGGACACTGTGTGTGTTTCTAGAATAATAGAGTTACGTAGGCTTGTTTACGTGGGTTAATCACGTCGATCTTTCTAGAAGATTATCTAGGCCAGATGATGTAATGCTTATTCGAGAGGCTTCTTGATTTGGTAGAATGTACTGGGTCAGATCATACGCCAATGCTGTATGTTGTGGAATGATCTCGAATGCCCCGTTGAGTATAAATAGCCCGTCGTTTAGTGATCGAGTAGGAAATTCAAACGGCTTTTCTGTGGGTGCATTATACTGTCTTACCTTTGTCTGAAATTACGGACTGCTGGATTGTATATTCCTATGAATTGACTCTTGGCGCTGTGCTATCTACGTGATTGAACTGTCGGGATTGGACCTGTGCTCGACCTGTAAACGGCTGAGCGGTGTTGGACTATCAAAATACAGAAACGTGATTTCTGCGCGTCGGCACGGACTGTAGAGAGATTTGCACGTCAAAACGGACTATGAAGGATACACTGGTATAGCATTGAACAGTAAGACTATATATGACATTTATTTGCTGTATTTACCTTACTTAATTTGTATATGATTTTAGTATTGTAAATAAATATTTGAGTGTTAATCCTTGACTTCACAAAAGTTTTCTGTTACGTTTTTTTTTATTATCTTTTATGACGTAGCACTCTGGAATCTATTATTAGTCTATCACCGAGGAAACACCCCACATATGATATACTTTATGCACAGTAGAACTCAGAAAGGCTTCTAGCCTCTGACATTAACAAACCGCTAACCGTTGTATTGAAACACTAATATTATAAAAGAGCTGAGATATCGGAGTTAGTTTTGCGTGTGGCTGTTAAGAAGCCAGTGTTCTCTTTTTCAATGTAAGAACATAGATAGATAGTTAGACCATCACAGATAGTCGTTATTATCAGACTTAAAGAAGCCGTCCATTATTCCACATCTTGGAACTGGTATGAAACCACACACTGTAGCAGCTGGTATCAAGCTTAGTGAAATTTTACATAACAAGCTCTAACCAATTCCACCACGGCAGTTAGCTAAACCAGAAGTAGATATTACACTAACGAAATTTGAAAACGCTGACACGAACCAGCTCGTTTATACGCAAGAATTTGGTCTACTGAGATAAAAACACAGTTCGCATCAGGCTATGTATACAGATGGTTCTAAAGATGGCGAAAGAGTAGCATGTGCTACTATCTTTAATTCCAAAACTAAAACCTGTCGACTACCAGATGTATTTACTACAGAAGCAAAAGCTATATTGTCGGTTTTGGAAGGTATTGGGTGCACAAAATGGAAAAAATATGTCATATTTTCAGATTCACTGTCAAGCCTTCAAGCGATTAAAGCGGAACTTCAACTCATCCCACCACCTTGAATATTCTACAATTATATGACTAGATTTGATCAACAGATTGATATTGCGTTTTGTTGGTTGCCTAGTCACGTTGGCATCAAGGAAATACTGAGTCTGATAAGATGGCTAAGACAGCCCTGGATAAAGAGGTTGATCCTGCTGGACTCCCATATAGCGATTTCAGACCATCTGTACTTATGTGAGAAAGCTGTTTCAATCTTGATGGGATGCTGTGAATAATAACAAACTTCAGGAGTTCAAAAAACTGTAGGCTATACTCATCTGAACACTCAGAAATGTTTCGATGTAGAATCGGCCATACACGATTAACTCACGAACATTCACTAAAAACAAAGTCAGTCCCAGGAAGATCGCAGAGTAAAACATATTCTCATCGACTGTATAGATTTTAAGATTGCAAGAGATTCTTTTTATCGAACAGATACTTTAGAAGATCCTTTTATTTGGGTGAAAAAATACTGTATCTTAGGTTATTCGAGAGAAATCGGTTTGTTGCATAAGTTTTAATGTGTGTTTGTTTTAATGTGTTGGATTACTAATTTATTAACTTGGTAATACTTTTTAGAATTTTGTATAGCTGAAATATTGCTGAACGCGCCGTTAAACCTTAACTCACTCTCTCTCAGCGGCTATCCATAAATTACCGTACGAGTTAGTCAAATGGAAGCCACATGATCAGTAAGTATATGGAAAGTTGCAGACCGTGTGTATATCTCTCTGCGTTTAGATCAAATTAAAGATTATGGCCAGTTGCGATACGGAAAATCATTGCATGAAATCCACGAAATTTGTACCCAAGATTTAGTTCTGTCAGAATTCTAAAATTGCATTCATAATAAGTTTTGCTCATGTCATTTACCAGTCAATCTCGCCCTTCTTCGTTCAGTCCACTGTACGAGTATTGCCGGATATGTCACAATAAAATTAAAAAATATCGCCACCTCTTTAAAAATGGACCAAAATATATATCTTTCACGCAGTTTTCATCAATTACTTAGGATCTGTTTGATGTTTTACTTAACAAAAACAAATGAATAAAACTTAATCCGGAGTGAGAAACATTCGACACCGGAAGAAATATGTATTCAACCAAAACGTCTTTGTGGTGGGTGTTTTCATGTCTTGTAAGCCAGCTTGAGCACTGGAAGGTGGTGTCATATTCTTTGAATTTTATTGTTGGAATAATGTGATGTGATGTGACGTGTCCTCTATAGTTCGATAAGCCATTAAGTCCCTGCTGACATACCCTGCAAACAAATCTAGAGAAGACAAAACGAGTTATTTTTTGTATCCTGTTTCATGCCCCTTATGCTCTTAAAAGTGTTGCCACAAGTTATACATATGTGCGCACTTGTATCAATCTAAATTTATCGCTTCCTCCTCCATAAACGATTCTTCAACCCATCGACTACATACAACTCTTCCATTCTGAAAAAAGAATAATCGTGCACATCAGAATCCTGGATATAGTGCTAAGGACTTATTGAGAGGAAGGAGAATACGTTTACCTAATACAGCACATAGAGTTTTCCAAATAGCTAAAATAAAAACAAATATGAATTTATAATTATCACTAAATGTTAATATTATTGAACGGTTCAGGCTTCCATTGCATACCTTAGACTAAATCACGGCGTGTCTGGAACAATTTGGTAAATGCAGAAAACTGATCAAGGCTTGGTGAATACGCAAGACGTTCAAAAAGTTAGCGTTAACCACGTCAACAATGACGTAACAGGAAGCAAGAAAACTACTCATGAAGGATCCATGTTGAAGAACAAACCGAATGTAAAGTGACATAAAATCTGTTGAGGGGACAAGAAGAAAAAGAGACGAAAATCCTGGATTAATATGTTCATTACATGGAGGAGGGACGGTGGGAGGGTCTGCAATGACTCGTAGACGGGCGGAATATCTTTCCCGACCTCTACATTTCGCAGTCTCTACCACCGTGCCTTTGCAGTGGCACTTACATTAGCTTGTTGTTGTCCTTGTTCCTCTTGCGCGGCGTGAAGGGAGACCACTCTCGCTGTGTTTCCCTAGCGACCGAGAAGGAGCGATATGCGTCGCTGGTTACTGCGGTCTGTGGAAACGTAATAGTTCAATTGGGCGCGATCCAACTTAAGGACGATGTGACAGTTCAATCATAGTTCAGACCATATATCCGCCATTTATCGGCTAAGTTTGCTGCTAGGATTGTGAAACTTAGGACGGAGATACCAGGTGTCTTGTAGAAGTATTGTGTTATTTTGTCCTGACCATATAGCAATCACGTTGTCCTGTTTGACCATATTATTGTCATTCCGCTCAGCGTCTAGAAACGTTAGCATTATGTACCCTGTATATACCAGAGGTTCAGTAGCCAAATTTGGTAATATGTTCATGTACGTCGGTTCGCCTCCGTTTATTGTTGCTCAAGACTGACCATGCCCGGGAGCACCAAACTTGGAACTCAATATATCGCGAGGCCCGGATGTAGAGAGATTGGGAGTCGGACGTGTTTTCACTTCGCTCCGAGAAATTTGTCTATTTCTGCGTATTTCAGCTGATATTAGCTCTGATTTCTGTGTAATATATTTTGTGAATACTTTTGACAAAGACCTGTGGTGAAAGTTTAGGATTATTTCTCAGTTTTTTGCTTTTCAGGGCGGTTTTCTGACTTAGCCAGTTTGGCCCGGTTTATGTAGGCAGAGACCTGCCATTACTACCGTCTCGGTCTTTGTGACCGAGAGGGTGGGTGGGTTTTTTTTCTGTCTCCCTCTCCTCTGTTTGTGTGCGGTCTGTAAATATTTCGTATTTTTGTTGCTGTATATATATTTCCTTGTTGGCTTGATCAAGTTTATTGTTGGTTCGTTTTTCGTTCAGTTTGGCTTAGGTCGATTTACACATATCTGCGTATATCAACCAGACTAAATACATGTACATATTGAAGTTGTATACTGAAGGCTAGCCCTCAGAGTACAAGTTTGATCGAGTCTTTTGTTCTCTGTTCTTTTGTTCCTCGGTATCACCTAGCAACGAGCCCGGTTTAGAACTGGGCTATTGTTCGGCCGAGACAAGGTTCAGAGATAGTGTATTATTGTATTGCTTGTATAGTTTTCACCTTCACCTTTAGAGTGGGGCTCCCTCAGGGGGGTAGGCGATGTTTACTCTGTGGGGAGGCACACTACTGAGGTTTGTGTGTGTCACTATTTGTAGTTTGTATTAAGATTCCCTTGTGGACTTTGAATTTTGTTTTTTGTTTTTTTTCACTATGGCATTTAGCAAGTTTAATAGGTCACTGAGCCTAAAACTTCACGGTCTAGAGAGAGCAGATCCGGCTGATATATATCACGCATTAAAAGACATTGTTGGATCAGGATCGAAAATTCTTAAAGGTCTAGTACAGGTATCAAATACCTTGTGGAACCTCACAGTAGCAAATGAGAATACCAAAGCTCGCCTAGTGCTGGAAGGTATTCGCGTTGGAGATCAACGTGGCTATTTTGAGGAAATTGATCCAGGGAAATTGCTGGTAAAAATGAAAGGACCATGTGATTTCCCAGATTCTGAGATCAAAAGTGCTTTTGAGTTTTATGGGGATGTTCTTTCTTTACAAAAGGAGTTCTACTCGTTTGATAGACAGTTTGAAACGGGAGTTCGAAGAATTTGGATGACGAAATTCAAACGTGATCTTCCTTCTTCTATTTCGATTGGAGGTATGAGACTTCCTGTATGGTATAACGGTCAGTAAAAACATGTTATACTTGTGGATCAGAAAATCACATGAACTCGAAGTGTCCTTTGAAAAATAAATGCCTGATTTGTCATCAGGAAGGACAGCTTAAAAAAACCTGTCCAAAAGCCAAACAGGTTTCTGGAGATACCGTAGCTAACGGCAGAAAGGGTGGTTCCTCTGGTCCTCGCTCTGCTCCGCCCACAGAAGTCCGAAGAGGACTTAGCGCTGTAGAACTGTGGAATACTGTAGGCCCTGATGGCAAACCTATCAAACGTCATCAGGAGATAGTTGCCGTTGGGAGCAAAGAGAAAACCTCAAACCACTACGAGGCTCTCGGTGACGAGATGAAGGTAGGTTGTGGTTCGGAAGATGAAGATGACGGTGATAGTGAGGTTTGCAATGATGAAGATGTCAGTGAGAGTGAGGTTTGCGATGATGTAGAAGTCAAGGCAGGTGAGCAGAAGTCAGGTGATCAGAAGTCGATTTCTGATCAAACTGAAAGTGTTAACGTAGTATTAACTCTGGAAGTTGAATTCAAGGGTGACAACTTACCGGATACTGGTAGTGTTTCGGGTCAGAATGCACTTGTGCAGTCTGTAGATTCCTTCACTAATCTTATTCACTCCGGTGTAGATGTCAACTTTACACCAAACGAGGAAGTAATGGAGGAGGAGTTCGCAGAAAAAGAAAGTAGTCAGCAGTCGGGTAATAATAAAGCTACCTCGAACCAAAAAAAGAAGAATGAAGAGAATTCCATGGATATCGAGTCCGGCGGGGGGCCTAAGGTGGTCGATGCTACTCCAACTCCTACCAGCGATACACTCAATCTTCTTTCTGATGAGGAGTATCAGGAGTGTAGTGATCGTCCGCTAAAGGGCGAGACTTCATTGAACCAAAGGTCGAAGGACTTGTTGGGACAAGAGAGAGAGAAAGAAGTTTATAAGAAGGAAAATAAAAAAGACAAGAGAGAACAAATGAGAAATAATAAGAAAGGTCAAAAAGGATTACCCAAAATAAAACGTACATAATGGCTAAGCTAACCTTATATATCTTGGCTTGGGCAGTTTGTGTTTTATTTCTATATACAGACTAAAGATGGCTCAGCCACCAACTATCGTTCAGTGGAATTGCAGAGGAGTTTGGCCAAATTTAAATGAACAATTATTAACTCAAGATTATGAACCATCAGCTTTTTGTCTCAACGAGACCTTTCTGAAGAAAGCAGATCAAGATAAATTTAAATTTCGCCAATACACACCTTATCATTCCTACGCTTTAGAGGAAAATGGAAAAGCTACAGGCGGTTCTTCAATATTGGTTAAAATGGGTGTTTTACACAGTCCTATTGATTCAGTGACAGAT
>JAVTVY010007876.1:0-47473 GCA_036873755.1 Hanleya hanleyi
CAGTTTTCACTCCAGTTCGGTTTTATGCTCATCAAATGGCTACATGACACCGACCTACGAACAGTTAATGTTACGCTATATACCATGTATACATCTTTTATATTGTTTTGAAATGTGCTGACTGTATAATACTGATAGATACTGTGTATATGTATAATAACTTATCACTTTGTGACTCAATTATCGTAAAACATCTGGAAATCCTTATATCTTGATATACAGAAAAAACAAATTGCGTTACAAAATTATTTAAAAACCATGTTCAAAACATGAGCAGTGTGACTAACGTCACAGGACCTACGAAGTAAAGTAGGCATTAGGACTCGAACGCGAACTGAACTCTTGGAAATCCCCACCCCCAGTCGGTTGAAATCCTGCCTATATTAAGATGGGCACCGCCCAAGTCAGAATCGCCAGTGATTTTCATCAAAAATCAACAGAAATTTTCATCAAAAGTAGGTCAGCTCAGAACTTGTTGGTAACAGTCTTCTAATGCGCCTTCATTCCAAAAATAAATAACGATCGCCGATTTAATTTTACAATTTTTTAACTAAAGGAAACAGATTGAATAATAAAAAGTTCAGTAGATTTCAAGCTTTACGTGTGAAAATACATTTACATCTCTTTAATGGTTTTCAGTGCCCTTGTCCAGGATCAAAACTTTTTGAATCGCATTATTTTCCCAACAATACAGCAAATTTTTATATATAGTACTATAGTAGAAAGGTGGCATTTATGTAGTTTACGGTAATTCAATTCAAGACCAACACCTTCTCTGCACAAGATAATAATGATTCTATGTCATTCTCCTGAGCATAACCGGTACAAAGACGAATAAATAGCGTCTCTACATCACGTTGTTATCTAGATATATGAGACAACACATTTTGGGTATCGGCAATCTGATGAATGTACTATTCCGGTTTTCTTGTTTCGCATTATATTCTACGACGGTTGATCGGTGATTTTCTTCATTGATAAACATTAAACCACCTCAGCTTCGTTGTGTGAATCGGAATTGCATTGCTGCGACACACCAACACACTCCGTGGCAGTGATTCTGTATCCCCTAATCAAGGAATCAAAATGGATCAAAATTTGAAATGACAAGAAAAATTTAGACATGTTTTGTTTACACATGTAATTTTTTGTTTAAATTATATCCCAGTGTGATATATAGTGAATATTCAAGAGGTACAAAAATATTTTCACATCATGATCAAAGTTACTTTATCTAGTTAAATTCTACCCAAAGAAAATAAATTAAGACCCTTTAAACATGCCGTCATGGCTTTGTTTCACCCTCAGTAAACTTTTATCATTGTTGCTCACACAGACTAATCTGAAGGATGATACCACATCGTTCTTTCTTCTGCTGGGTTATTGCACCAGGCTGACGTAATTGGTTGATGTAGGATATTTCATCACCAGTGGGCAATCTGACCTGAATTTGAAGCCTAATGTGGTCTGTGATGAAATGTTTGGATGTGAAATAGGATACACGTTAAAGGCCACAGTTTACATATATCTATAACAATATACTGAATTGTGTGTATTGAGTTGGTAATAGCAGTGTAGATAAATGCACTAACAAATGATGGAAAATTAGCATTTCCTATTTCATAATACAATTACGGATGGCATATCCCACCAGATTTTGTACCATGCAAATTTCATACTTGTCCATACAACATTAACCAAGATACAGCCCGGACAAGACCCATTCACAGAGATTTCAGAAAAAGGGCCATAACTCTTGAAAATTATAACGGAACTCGAAAAAAAACTCTACGCTGCACAACTACGAGCCACTGGCCACAGTCCATGCAAGTTTCAATCCTGTCCATGAAATATTAACCGAGATATTGCCCGGACAAGATATTCGGACGGACGGACAAAGCGATCGCTATATGCCCCCCCTCTAGTTAGAGGGGGGGGGGCATAAAAAACAGGGGTTCGGTACTGCGGGGATTTCCCCACCAGTTATTTCATATTATACTTCTGAAATATAATAAGGTTCATGCAAAAGCTTTAGGGTAAATCATATGATGTGGAATAGAATGATTTCATAGCAAAGTTGAAGGATATTGCAGACAACACACAAATTTCAGCTTCTGCCAAGATATATTGGATACATGTATGCTCAAACACAATATATGAGGGTCGGGCGAGGGCTAGTTTGGGAGATAGAGGGTGCGGCTCGGCGCCCTGGGGATGGGGACATGCTCTTCTTGAGGGTAGTGGTAGGTGTGCTGACATGAAAGCCATAGAAAGCTCCCTGTACATGAAACAACCACACTGACAACTGCATGCCATCATCTATCACAGTCCGAAAAACCACAAGGTGGAATTCAATTCAATTCAGGAAATTGATCATATGCACAGTGTGCACCCAAACTTTAAGAACTCAGTTGTAATTAATATAGTAAGTTACACTGTGGACACAAATGGTTCCTGCAGAAGCTTCAGGGTAAATCATTATGTGAGATACAATTATTTGATAACAAAATTGAAGAAAATGTTGTCCTTCATTTAAGACGACACGAAATTTTAAAAAACAGGGGTCCGGTACTGCGGGGATTTCCCCGCCAGTTATTTCATATTATATTTCTGAAATATAATAAGGTTCATGCAAAAGCTTTAGGGTAAATCATATGATGTGGAATAGAATGATTTCATAGCAAAGTTGAAGGAAATGTCCTTCATTTAAGACTACACAAAATTCAAAACTAACACAGGTTCGGTACTGCGGGATTCCCCTGCCAGTTATTTCATATTATACTTCTGAAAAAAAATATGATTCCTGCAAAAGCTTTAGTGTAAATCATATGATGTGGCATAGAAGGACTGGACAGCAAATTTAAGAAAATGGTGTCCTTCATTTAAAGCGACATGAAATTTAAAACAGCGAGAAGCGGAAGAAAGAAGAACAAATGACAAACGCATTTAGGCATTTAGGGATGCCTAATTATTAGACAAAGCATTTGGAAATTATCGCTTGTGAAGAATTTGAATGGAAACCACGGACATGCACAGAAGATTGGAACAAGACCCAGTGGCGCCACCTACAGGCGGATCTTGCTGAAACGTAATACCAACAGACGTCTTGTCGCAAAGAATGCAGATGCCAAATTTCGGAGGAATCCGACAAAGCATTTAGGAGTTATCGCTTACGAAGTATTTGCACGGACATGCACTAAAGATTGGAACAAGACCCAGTGGCGCCACCTACAGGCGGATCTTGCTGAAATGAAATACCAAGAGACATCTTGTCGCAAAGAATGCAGATGCCAAATTTCGGAGGAATCCGACAAAGCATTTAGAAGTTATTGCTTACGAAGTATTTGCACGGACATGTCCGTGCATGCACGGACACATAGAAGCAAGACCCCAGTGGCGCCACCTACAGGCGGATCTTGCTGAAACGTAATACCAATAGACGTCTTGTCGCAAAGAATGCAGATGCCAAATTTCGGAGGAATCCGACAAAGCATTTAGAAGTTATTGCTTACGAAGTATTTGCACGGACATGTCCGTGCATGCACGGACACATAGAAGCAAGACCCCAGTGGCGCCACCTACATGCGGATCTTGCTGAAACGTAATACCAAGAGACGTCTTGTCGCAAAGAATGCAGATGCCAAATTTCGCAAGAATCCGACAAAGCATTTAGAAGTTATCGCTTGCGAAGTATTTGCACGGACATGTCCGTGCATGCACGGAAACATAGAAGCAAGAACCATTTTAAAGTCCCCGGCCGCGTTGCGGCGGGGGACAATAAATAGCGTCTCTACATCACGTTGTTATCTAGATATATGAGACAACACATTTTGGGCATCGGCAATCTGATGAATGTACTATTCCGGTTTTCTTGTTTCACATTATATTCTATGGCGGTTGATCGGTGATTTTCTTCATTGATAAACGTTAAACCACCTCAGCTTCGTTATGGAAACAGCGCTGATTGTTTGAGGGTATATGCAGTACTTAAGATTAACCTCAGGGCCATGTGCCATACAGTGGGACAGGGTATTTTTAGCTGTGGGTAATTTGACCTGAATTTGAAGGCTCAAGCCTGGTGTGGCCAATGTGAAATAGGATACACGTTAAAGGCTACAGTTTACATACACAATGTATATCTATAACAATATACTGAAGTGTTAATTATCAATCTAATTTTAATCAGAATTATTTCAGATCAGAACTTGCTGGTAACAATGCCCTAATGCACGTTCATGCCAAAAATCAAGGTTCTAATGTCAATGGTTCTCCTTATTTTGCCGACGAAAGGATTCGGATGGACTGACTGACTGACTGACTGACTCACTCATTACCGGACAATTTGCGATCTGTAGCCTACTTCGTAGGAATAATGCTGATCTAAGATTGTCGCTATTTCGTGAATTGGGTCTGACCGTCCCCATATCATTCTCGTATATTGTTCACCAAACTTTTAAAATGTGATAGTTTTAAAATCACCAGAGTATTTGCTAAATTTGTAATACAAAGCTTTGACAGGAGAGTCAGTTGATATTCTGTACAGGCAGATTGACATGTACCAGTTTGAAATAATTGAAAACAATTCGAGCCTCTGTTGAGCCATGTAAAATCATACACTTGTTCATGTATACTGTTACTGGCCTTAACCAATGTGATTTGTGTTTGCGCCAATAAACGAATCTGAATCTGTGAAAAAGATGCATCAGTGGCATATTGGGATATTGTAAAAAAAAAATTTTAAAAAGATAATACGGACAATAATGCTTCTGATAGAATCGACACTAATGATTGGTACGAACATTTCAGTGCTCTCCACCAACAAAACAATGATAGCCTCATGATAGTGTCACTGCAACTATAGACGATCTGAGGTTTTGGAAAAACTTAAGAATTTGAAAATCTGAACACAAACTGCTGTCCAGAACTGGATGCTACTATTAGCAACAGTGAAGTCACACAAGCAGCCAAAAAGCTAAAAAATAGGAAGTCAAGCGGTGTGGATTGCATCTCCAATGAAATGATCAAGACATCACTACCCAACATCATCATGATGAGGATTGTATTAAAGAGGTCAGTGTCCCCATTCATAAAGGTGGTAGCCTGCTAGATGCACAGAATTATAGAGAAATTACTCTATCCAGTTGTATTGGGAAACTTTTCACCCAAATTCTAATAACAGACTTATTAAGGAACGCTTCATTTTTTACCAGGGGGAGGGGGGGCGGGCGGGGCGCGGGATTCCGGTCAGTTGGCGACAAAATTGTTTGTCCCCCCCCACCAGACTGAATGTGTAAATATTATGGTCCCCCCCAAGAGCAGACAAGGAAAATTTTGACCCCCCCCCCCCCCACAATTACTCGAAAATCGAATTAACGTCCAGGTCCTATCTTTTCATGATGACGTACAGGCTAAATACAAGATGTGGACACTTGAGCAACTAAGAAAATCTAGTGCGATGATGATGCTAATGTAAGTACATGGCTATATGATCAGTGGCGTCGGAACATAATTGAAAGTTGGGGGGGGGGGGGCCACTATCACAGCACAACTGGTAAGGGTCCAGGTGCCGCCTAGGTCCCGCAAGCTCCGTGGTCCCAGATCGCCGGCGATGGGTTCTGAACCTTTTCCCGGAAATAAAACTGATCATACTGCATGCAAATTTATGGTTCTATTTTCACGATTTTTTCGCAATTATTAGCACACATCGATAATGAAAACGTTGCACCTCATGCCTGCATCCATTTTACTTTCTAGTTATATGTAAAACATACAAAACGATGACTTTTAGTTCTTTGAAGGGAACTCAATATGCCTACCGATACGATTCATTCACACAAAGATAATACAAGGAAGTCCTCACAGCCCAACAGGCGAGGGTCCAGGGGCCGCCTAGACCCCGGAAGCTCCGAAGTCCAAGATCTCCGGACATGCGTTCTAAGCGTTTTCCCGGAAATAAGTTCGAACATAATGTATGCAGATTTACGGTTCTATTTTCACATTTGTTTCGCATTTATGAGCACTCATCGATATTGAAAAAATCATACTTCATGCATGCCTGATTCCATTTGACTTTAATTATATTTAACACATGAAAAAACATTTAAAAAAAACGATGACGTTTAACTCATGGAACATTAGAGCCAGTATGATACCGATTCAGTTACACGAAGCTAAAATAAACGGTCCTCAGAGCCTGACAGGCGAGGGTCCAGGGGTTTCAGGTTGCCGGAGATGCGTTTTACGCGTTTTCCCGGAACTAAATCTGAACACAATGTATATAGATTTATGGTTCTATTTTCACATTTGTTTCGCATAAACACGCATCGATATTGAAGAATTTGCCGGACTCCATTTGACTTCTTGGTTTAAAACACAAAGAAAACACAGGCCTGCAAGTGGCTCACAGTGAAAATATAGGAGGAAATCTGCCAAAATATAGGAGAAATATAGGAATTTTCTTAATAAAATATAGGAAATAAAGAAGTGTAAGACAGGTCACTACTACATTGTATGTTCCGAATTTGGTAGTTTTTGGGTGTTTAATAAAATTATTTTCACTGAATGCGTTCATAGTTGTGGTGGTTGAGGAGACCCGTTCTGCTGCTTGGTTCAAGAAAAAGAAATTTAAATGTTTTTATATTTGGCGAGTGAAGCGAGAAACATTCAAGTATGGATGATTTATATAATTGTTTAAACCACAATTAATAGTTTAAACAATTGTTTTTCACACTTGAATGCACAGTGGACATGCATGTACACATACACCTGGGTGTGTGTATTCACACAGACGTAACTTTAGTTGGTGATGTAATTGTTGATGTCACATAAATAAACATTTGACTGCATGTACACTCACAGTCTCCATCCTCACCCGTTATCTACTAGTTTATTAGCATGACACCATGGTTAACGTACTGAGCTTAAGCTTACCAGTCCTGATGGGCAAGTTGTGTAATAACAGATGGCTGCTTGAAAGAACAGGCAAATTGATAAATAAAGCTGCCCAGATGTTTATTGAAGTTTATAGCTGAGTCAGGGTTTTAATTCTTCATTGGGATTATTTATACATATTAGAGAAAATCTTTGCTTTGCAAAATAATGAATGTAGAAATTTTGGTCCCCCCTAAAAACCAAATTCGAAAATTTTGGTCCCCCCTCCAGCTCATTGGAAATTTTTTTAGTCCCCCCCCCCCTTGATCCTCCACTTCCCCCGGTAAAGAAAGAACCGTCCCTAAATATGTTGATGAACATGATCTGCTCTCCAATAGTCAGATAGATTTCAAAAAGGGTTGTATAAGGAACCGTATATGCACAATCTTTTTTTCGCGGAAAATTATCTCGTACCACGAGATAATTCTCTCGTCCCACGACATAATTATCTCGTCCCACGAGATAATTATCTCGTCCCACGACATATTTATCTCGTCCCACAACCCACGAGATAATTATCTCTTCCCACGACATAATTATCTCGTCCCACGAGATATCTCGTCCCACGACATAAATGACCAATGGCAACAGGTTTTACAACTATATCTTCTTTACGAATGAAAGTGCGTGGAACGTACAAGTGCGAGAGGGATTTTTTATGAAGTATTCAACGCAATAGATATTCAAATGGTTCCTGACTGATTGCCTTATTCGTTTGTATTTTGATTTGGGTTTGATTACGGTACGACAATCTCGCCAATGTGGTTCAGTTTATTTAAAATCAGTTGCATTTAGAGAGTCCGCATTCGTGTCACCTTTTGATAGAAAACGGCAAACGGTAAACGGCACAGCTGTCTGTCTTCACGTCTGTGGATGCCCGGTCTTGTTCGAAGAGCATCTGCCATCTGCTGGTTGCCTTGTTTTGATGGTATTCCCCTGTAAACGTATTGTTCATTCGGGATCCGGACAAAACCCCCAGCGGACAAAACCGCCGATATGTGAAATAAACAGGACCTTATATTCTCATATATTTTACAGAATGGTATCCAACAAAAAGATTCTTTTCCTTAAATACTTTGTTGCTTAAAAATTAATAACTTTCAAACTGCATTTGCAACGATAACGGTAAAGACAAATTCATTTCCAAATTTGAAAATTCATTTAAAGCAGTTATGTTTGCCAAAATAGACATTTTACAACAGGAAAAGCTATAAAATGTTTAATCATCTGGCATTTGTAGCAAATCTTTATGAGGAGATGTTGACAGAAATCCTTCGCAAGGGAGATCATTTACCATGTTATTTCTTTTATTGCTGAAATAGCACAGATCTGTTGTGACATATTCATGATCAAAGTAAGGATTTATAGAAGATCTTCCATTATCTGCTACTGAAAATCATGTGCTAATGTGCTAGTGAAAAACCTTCGTTTGGGGCGAAAAAATGTGCTGACCTTCGTTTGGGGCGAAAAAATGTGCTAGTGAGAAACTGAAATTACTTCCAATTATTGGTCATGTAAGAACAGGATAGCCTATATAGTAGGCTACACAAGTATTGATAGATTAATAAATATGTATTTACATAAAAAAAACTTTGTCTTGAGATCTTATCATTTACCATGTTATTTCTTTTATTGCTAAAAGGCATAGGAAATAATATGTGATGGGGGTTTTGTCCAGTGGGGGTCATGTCCGGTGGGGGTTTTGTCCTGGGGGGGGGGGGGGTTGTCCGGTGGGGTTTTGTCCGCTGGGGGTTCAGTTTGTCCTACACCCTATCCATTCAGACTGTAATTCACCGTGACCTTGAAGGCTACTTAGGGACCGTGCAAAATTTATCTTGAGGAGGGGGCGGGGGCGGCGGAAATTCAGCTGATGACCCTAAGTTATGTGTGACCCCCCTCCTTTGGCTGGAAGGTTACCAGTGACCCCCCTCACCCTGATACCATGTTGTCAATGGCCCCCCACCCCCACCCCGTCTCACCACAAACACACGCCCAATTCCAACGAATCGAGGTCATTTCCCCCAGTGGACATTTCCTCCAGCGGACATCCCCCCTGGACATTTCCCCCGGTGGACATTTCCTCCAATGGGCATTTCCCCCACCCTATACTTTTAGGTTATTTTGAACATAGTTTTTAAATAATTTGGCACATCATATATTATATAGAACATTTTTAAACAATAAAATGGATCACATAGTGATAACATATAAATCATATACAGATATATATTTTAACATTTTAAGAAAACATATCACATTGTGGTAAAATAAAAGATGTATTTTTTACCAATATTATTTTGTTCTATTTTTTACCTCAGTTTTCACTCCAGTTCGGTTTTATGCTCATCAAATGGCTACATGACACCGACCTACGAACAGTTAATGTTACGCTATATACCATGTATACATCTTTTATATTGTTTTGAAATGTGCTGACTGTATAATACTGATAGATACTGTGTATATGTATAATAACTTATCACTTTGTGACTCAATTATCGTAAAACATCTGGAAATCCTTATATCTTGATATACAGAAAAAACAAATTGCGTTACAAAATTATTTAAAAACCATGTTCAAAACATGAGCAGTGTGACTAACGTCACAGGACCTACGAAGTAAAGTAGGCATTAGGACTCGAACGCGAACTGAACTCTTGGAAATCCCCACCCCCAGTCGGTTGAAATCCTGCCTATATTAAGATGGGCACCGCCCAAGTCAGAATCGCCAGTGATTTTCATCAAAAATCAACAGAAATTTTCATCAAAAGTAGGTCAGCTCAGAACTTGTTGGTAACAGTCTTCTAATGCGCCTTCATTCCAAAAATAAATAACGATCGCCGATTTAATTTTACAATTTTTTAACTAAAGGAAACAGATTGAATAATAAAAAGTTCAGTAGATTTCAAGCTTTACGTGTGAAAATACATTTACATCTCTTTAATGGTTTTCAGTGCCCTTGTCCAGGATCAAAACTTTTTGAATCGCATTATTTTCCCAACAATACAGCAAATTTTTATATATAGTACTATAGTAGAAAGGTGGCATTTATGTAGTTTACGGTAATTCAATTCAAGACCAACACCTTCTCTGCACAAGATAATAATGATTCTATGTCATTCTCCTGAGCATAACCGGTACAAAGACGAATAAATAGCGTCTCTACATCACGTTGTTATCTAGATATATGAGACAACACATTTTGGGTATCGGCAATCTGATGAATGTACTATTCCGGTTTTCTTGTTTCGCATTATATTCTACGACGGTTGATCGGTGATTTTCTTCATTGATAAACATTAAACCACCTCAGCTTCGTTGTGTGAATCGGAATTGCATTGCTGCGACACACCAACACACTCCGTGGCAGTGATTCTGTATCCCCTAATCAAGGAATCAAAATGGATCAAAATTTGAAATGACAAGAAAAATTTAGACATGTTTTGTTTACACATGTAATTTTTTGTTTAAATTATATCCCAGTGTGATATATAGTGAATATTCAAGAGGTACAAAAATATTTTCACATCATGATCAAAGTTACTTTATCTAGTTAAATTCTACCCAAAGAAAATAAATTAAGACCCTTTAAACATGCCGTCATGGCTTTGTTTCACCCTCAGTAAACTTTTATCATTGTTGCTCACACAGACTAATCTGAAGGATGATACCACATCGTTCTTTCTTCTGCTGGGTTATTGCACCAGGCTGACGTAATTGGTTGATGTAGGATATTTCATCACCAGTGGGCAATCTGACCTGAATTTGAAGCCTAATGTGGTCTGTGATGAAATGTTTGGATGTGAAATAGGATACACGTTAAAGGCCACAGTTTACATATATCTATAACAATATACTGAATTGTGTGTATTGAGTTGGTAATAGCAGTGTAGATAAATGCACTAACAAATGATGGAAAATTAGCATTTCCTATTTCATAATACAATTACGGATGGCATATCCCACCAGATTTTGTACCATGCAAATTTCATACTTGTCCATACAACATTAACCAAGATACAGCCCGGACAAGACCCATTCACAGAGATTTCAGAAAAAGGGCCATAACTCTTGAAAATTATAACGGAACTCGAAAAAAAACTCTACGCTGCACAACTACGAGCCACTGGCCACAGTCCATGCAAGTTTCAATCCTGTCCATGAAATATTAACCGAGATATTGCCCGGACAAGATATTCGGACGGACGGACGGACAAAGCGATCGCTATATGCCCTCCCCACCAGTTATTTCATATTATACTTCTGAAATATAATAAGGTTCAGGCAAAAGCTTTAGGGTAAATCATATGATGTGGAATAGAATGATTTCATAGCAAAGTTGAAGGATATTGCAGACAACACACAAATTTCAGCTTCTGCCAAGATATATTGGATACATGTATGCTCAAACACAATATATGAGGGTCGGGCGAGGGCTAGTTTGGGAGATAGAGGGTGCGGCTCGGCGCCCTGGGGATGGGGACATGCTCTTCTTGAGGGTAGTGGTAGGTGTGCTGACATAAAAGCCATAGAAAGCTCCCTGTACATGAAACAACAACACTGACAACTGCATGCCATCATCTATCACAGTCCGAAAAACCACAAGGTGGAATTCAATTCAATTCAGGAAATTGATCATATGCATAGTGTGCACCCAAACTTTAAGAACTCAGTTGTAATTAATATAGTAAGTTACACTGTGGACACAAATGGTTCCTGCAGAAGCTTCAGGGTAAATCATATGATGTGAGATACAATTATTTGATAACAAAATTGAAGAAAATGTTGTCCTTCATTTAAGACGACACGAAATTTTAAAAAACAGGGGTCCGGTACTGCGGGGATTTCCCCGCCCGTTATTTCATATTATATTTCTGAAATATAATAAGGTTCATGCAAAAGCTTTAGGGTAAATCATATGATGTGGAATAGAATGATTTCATAGCAAAGTTGAAGGAAATGTCCTTCATTTAAGACTACACAAAATTCAAAACTAACACAGGTTCGGTACTGCCGGATTCCCCTGCCAGTTATTTCATATTATACTTCTGAAAAAAAATATGATTCCTGCAAAAGCTTTAGTGTAAATCATATGATGTGGCATAGAAGGACTGGACAGCAAATTTAAGAAAATGGTGTCCTTCATTTAAAGCGACATGAAATTTAAAACTGCGAGAAGCGGAAGAAAGAAGAACAAATGACAAACGCATTTAGGCATTTAGGGATGCCTAATTATTAGACAAAGCATTTGGAAATTATCGCTTGTGAAGAATTTGAATGGAAACCACGGACATCCACAGAAGATTGGAACAAGACCCAGTGGCGCCACCTACAGGCGGATCTTGCTGAAACGTAATACCAACAGACGTCTTGTCGCAAAGAATGCAGATGCCAAATTTCGGAGGAATCCGACAAACCATTTAGGAGTTATCGCTTACGAAGTATTTGCACGGACATGCACTAAAGATTGGAACAAGACCCAGTGGCGCCACCTACAGGCGGATCTTGCTGAAATGAAATACCAAGAGACATCTTGTCGCAAAGAATGCAGATGCCAAATTTCGGAGGAATCCGACAAAGCATTTAGAAGTTATTGATTACGAAGTATTTGCACGGACATGTCCGTGCATGCACGGACACATAGAAGCAAGACCCCAGTGGCGCCACCTACAGGCGGATCTTGCTGAAACGTAATACCAATAGACGTCTTGTCGCAAAGAATGCAGATGCCAAATTTCGGAGGAATCCGACAAAGCATTTAGAAGTTATTGCTTACGAAGTATTTGCAACATGCACGGACACATAGAAGCAAGACCCCAGTGGCGCCACCTACATGCGGATCTTGCTGAAACGTAATACCAAGAGACGTCTTGTCGCAAAGAATGCAGATGCCAAATTTCGCAAGAATCCGACAAAGCATTTAGAAGTTATCGCTTGCGAAGTATTTGCACGGACATGTCCGTGCATGCACGGAAACATAGAAGCAAGAACCATTTTAAAGTCCCCGGCCGCGTTGCGGCGGGGGACAATAAATAGCGTCTCTACATCACGTTGTTATCTAGATATATGAGACAACACATTTTGGGTATCGGCAATCTGATGAATGTACTATTCCGGTTTCCTTGTTTCACATTATATTCTATGGCAGTTGATCGGTGATTTTCTTCATTGATAAACGTTAAACCACCTCAGCTTCGTTATGGAAACAGCGCTGATTGTTTGAGGGTATATGCAGTACTTAAGATTAACCTCAGGGCCATGTGCCATACAGTGGGACAGGGTATTTTTAGCTGTGGATAATTTGACCTGAATTTGAAGGCTCAAGCCTTGTGTGGCCAATGTGAAATAGGATACACGTTAAAGGCTACAGTTTATATACACAATGTATATCTATAACAATATACTGAAGTGTTAATTATCAATCTAATTTTAATCAGAATTATTTCAGATCAGAACTTGCTGGTAACAATGCCGTAATGCACGTTCATGCCAAAAATCAAGGTTCTAATGTCAATGGTTCTCCTTATTTTGCCGACGAAAGGATTCGGATGGACTGACTGACTGACTGACTGACTCACTCATTACCGGACAATTTGCGATCTGTAGCCTACTTCGTAGGAATAATGCTGATCTAAGATTGTCGCTATTTCGTGAATTGGGTCTGACCGTCCCCATATCATTCTCGTATATTGTTCACCAAACTTTTAAAATGTGATAGTTTTAAAATCACCAGAGTATTTGCTAAATTTGTAATACAAAGCTTTGACAGGAGAGTCAGTTGATATTCTGTACAGGCAGATTGACATGTACCAGTTTGAAATAATTGAAAACAATTCGAGCCTCTGTTGAGCCATGTAAAATCATACACTTGTTCATGTATACTGTTACTGGCCTTAACCAATGTGATTTGTGTTTGCGCCAATAAACGAATCTGAATCTGTGAAAAAGATGCATCAGTGGCATATTGGGATATTGTAAAAAAAAAATTTTAAAAAGATAATACGGACAATAATGCTTCTGATAGAATCGACACTAATGATTGGTACGAACATTTCAGTGCTCTCCACCAACAAAACAATGATAGCCTCATGATAGTGTCACTGCAACTATAGACGATCTGAGGTTTTGGAAAAACTTAAGAATTTGAAAATCTGAACACAAACTGCTGTCCAGAACTGGATGCTACTATTAGCAACAGTGAAGTCACACAAGCAGCCAAAAAGCTAAAAAATAGGAAGTCAAGCGGTGTGGATTGCATCTCCAATGAAATGATCAAGACATCACTACCCAACATCATCATGATGAGGATTGTATTAAAGAGGTCAGTGTCCCCATTCATAAAGGTGGTAGCCTGCTAGATGCACAGAATTATAGAGAAATTACTCTATCCAGTTGTATTGGGAAACTTTTCACCCAAATTCTAATAACAGACTTATTAAGGAACGCTTCATTTTTTACCAGGGGGAGGGGGGGCGGGCGGGGCGCGGGATTCCGGTCAGTTGGCGACAAAATTGTTTGTCCCCCCCCACCAGACTGAATGTGTAAATATTATGGTCCCCCCCAAGAGCAGACAAGGAAAATTTTGACCCCCCCCCCCCCCACAATTACTCGAAAATCGAATTAACGTCCAGGTCCTATCTTTTCATGATGACGTACAGGCTAAATACAAGATGTGGACACTTGAGCAACTAAGAAAATCTAGTGCGATGATGATGCTAATGTAAGTACATGGCTATATGATCAGTGGCGTCGGAACATAATTGAAAGTTGGGGGGGGGGGGGCCACTATCACAGCACAACTGGTAAGGGTCCAGGTGCCGCCTAGGTCCCGCAAGCTCCGTGGTCCCAGATCGCCGGCGATGGGTTCTGAACCTTTTCCCGGAAATAAAACTGATCATACTGCATGCAAATTTATGGTTCTATTTTCACGATTTTTTCGCAATTATTAGCACACATCGATAATGAAAACGTTGCACCTCATGCCTGCATCCATTTTACTTTCTAGTTATATGTAAAACATACAAAACGATGACTTTTAGTTCTTTGAAGGGAACTCAATATGCCTACCGATACGATTCATTCACACAAAGATAATACAAGGAAGTCCTCACAGCCCAACAGGCGAGGGTCCAGGGGCCGCCTAGACCCCGGAAGCTCCGAAGTCCAAGATCTCCGGACATGCGTTCTAAGCGTTTTCCCGGAAATAAGTTCGAACATAATGTATGCAGATTTACGGTTCTATTTTCACATTTGTTTCGCATTTATGAGCACTCATCGATATTGAAAAAATCATACTTCATGCATGCCTGATTCCATTTGACTTTAATTATATTTAACACATGAAAAAACATTTAAAAAAAACGATGACGTTTAACTCATGGAACATTAGAGCCAGTATGATACCGATTCAGTTACACGAAGCTAAAATAAACGGTCCTCAGAGCCTGACAGGCGAGGGTCCAGGGGTTTCAGGTTGCCGGAGATGCGTTTTACGCGTTTTCCCGGAACTAAATCTGAACACAATGTATATAGATTTATGGTTCTATTTTCACATTTGTTTCGCATAAACACGCATCGATATTGAAGAATTTGCCGGACTCCATTTGACTTCTTGGTTTAAAACACAAAGAAAACACAGGCCTGCAAGTGGCTCACAGTGAAAATATAGGAGGAAATCTGCCAAAATATAGGAAAAATATAGGAATTTTCTTAATAAAATATAGGAAATAAAGAAGTGTAAGACAGGTCACTACTACATTGTATGTTCCGAATTTGGTAGTTTTTGGGTGTTTAATAAAATTATTTTCACTGAATGCGTTCATAGTTGTGGTAGTTGAGGAGACCCGTTCTGCTGCTTGGTTCAAGAAAAAGAAATTTAAATGTTTTTATATTTGGCGAGTGAAGCGAGAAACATTCAAGTATGGATGATTTATATAATTGTTTAAACCACAATTAATAGTTTAAACAATTGTTTTTCACACTTGAATGCACAGTGGACATGCATGTACACATACACCTGGGTGTGTGTATTCACACAGACGTAACTTTAGTTGGTGATGTAATTGTTGATGTCACATAAATAAACATTTGACTGCATGTACACTCACAGTCTCCATCCTCACCCGTTATCTACTAGTTTATTAGCATGACACCATGGTTAACGTACTGAGCTTAAGCTTACCAGTCCTGATGGGCAAGTTGTGTAATAACAGATGGCTGCTTGAAAGAACAGGCAAATTGATAAATAAAGCTGCCCAGATGTTTATTGAAGTTTATAGCTGAGTCAGGGTTTTAATTCTTCATTGGGATTATTTATACATATTAGAGAAAATCTTTGCTTTGCAAAATAATGAATGTAGAAATTTTGGTCCCCCCTAAAAACCAAATTCGAAAATTTTGGTCCCCCCTCCAGCTCATTGGAAATTTTTTTAGTCCCCCCCCCCCTTGATCCCTCCGCCCCCCCCCGGTAAAGAAAGAACCGTCCCTAAATATGTTGATGAACATGATCTGCTCTCCAATAGTCAGATAGATTTCAAAAAGGGTTGTATAAGGAACCGTATATGCACAATCTTTTTTTCGCGGAAAATTATCTCGTACCACGAGATAATTCTCTCGTCCCACGACATAATTATCTCGTCCCACGAGATAATTATCTCGTCCCACGACATATTTATCTCGTCCCACAACCCACGAGATAATTATCTCTTCCCACGACATAATTATCTCGTCCCACGAGATATCTCGTCCCACGACATAAATGACCAATGGCAACAGGTTTTACAACTATATCTTCTTTACGAATGAAAGTGCGTGGAACGTACAAGTGCGAGAGGGATTTTTTATGAAGTATTCAACGCAATAGATATTCAAATGGTTCCTGACTGATTGCCTTATTCGTTTGTATTTTGATTTGGGTTTGATTACGGTACGACAATCTCGCCAATGTGGTTCAGTTTATTTAAAATCAGTTGCATTTAGAGAGTCCGCATTCGTGTCACCTTTTGATAGAAAACGGCAAACGGTAAACGGCACAGCTGTCTGTCTTCACGTCTGTGGATGCCCGGTCTTGTTCGAAGAGCATCTGCCATCTGCTGGTTGCCTTGTTTTGATGGTATTCCCCTGTAAACGTATTGTTCATTCGGGATCCGGACAAAACCCCCAGCGGACAAAACCGCCGATATGTGAAATAAACAGGACCTTATATTCTCATATATTTTACAGAATGGTATCCAACAAAAAGATTCTTTTCCTTAAATACTTTGTTGCTTAAAAATTAATAACTTTCAAACTGCATTTGCAACGATAACGGTAAAGACAAATTCATTTCCAAATTTGAAAATTCATTTAAAGCAGTTATGTTTGCCAAAATAGACATTTTACAACAGGAAAAGCTATAAAATGTTTAATCATCTGGCATTTGTAGCAAATCTTTATGAGGAGATGTTGACAGAAATCCTTCGCAAGGGAGATCATTTACCATGTTATTTCTTTTATTGCTGAAATAGCACAGATCTGTTGTGACATATTCATGATCAAAGTAAGGATTTATAGAAGATCTTCCATTATCTGCTACTGAAAATCATGTGCTAATGTGCTAGTGAAAAACCTTCGTTTGGGGCGAAAAAATGTGCTGACCTTCGTTTGGGGCGAAAAAATGTGCTAGTGAGAAACTGAAATTACTTCCAATTATTGGTCATGTAAGAACAGGATAGCCTATATAGTAGGCTACACAAGTATTGATAGATTAATAAATATGTATTTACATAAAAAAAACTTTGTCTTGAGATCTTATCATTTACCATGTTATTTCTTTTATTGCTAAAAGGCATAGGAAATAATATGTGATGGGGGTTTTGTCCAGTGGGGGTCATGTCCGGTGGGGGTTTTGTCCTGGGGGGTTGTCCGGTGGGGTTTTGTCCGCTGGGGGTTCAGTTTGTCCTACACCCTATCCATTCAGACTGTAATTCACCGTGACCTTGAAGGCTACTTAGGGACCGTGCAAAATTTATCTTGAGGAGGGGGCGGGGGCGGCGGAAATTCAGCTGATGACCCTAAGTTATGTGTGACCCCCCTCCTTTGGCTGGAAGGTTACCAGTGACCCCCTCACCTGATACCATATTTATCAATGACCCCCCCCCCCCCACCCCCACCCCGTCTCACCACAAACACACGCCCAATTCCAACGAATCGAGGTCATTTCCCCCAGTGGACATTTCCTCCAGCGGACATCCCCCCTGGACATTTCCCCCGGTGGACATTTCCTCCAATGGGCATTTCCCCCACCCTATACTTTTAGGTTATTTTGAACATAGTTTTTAAATAATTTGGCACATCATATATTATATAGAACATTTTTAAACAATAAAATGGATCACATAGTGATAACATATAAATCATATACAGATATATATTTTAACATTTTAAGAAAACATATCACATTGTGGTAAAATAAAAGATGTATTTTTTACCAATATTATTTTGTTCTATTTTTTACCTCAGTTTTCACTCCAGTTCGGTTTTATGCTCATCAAATGGCTACATGACACCGACCTACGAACAGTTAATGTTACGCTATATACCATGTATACATCTTTTATATTGTTTTGAAATGTGCTGACTGTATAATACTGATAGATACTGTGTATATGTATAATAACTTATCACTTTGTGACTCAATTATCGTAAAACATCTGGAAATCCTTATATCTTGATATACAGAAAAAACAAATTGCGTTACAAAATTATTTAAAAACCATGTTCAAAACATGAGCAGTGTGACTAACGTCACAGGACCTACGAAGTAAAGTAGGCATTAGGACTCGAACGCGAACTGAACTCTTGGAAATCCCCACCCCCAGTCGGTTGAAATCCTGCCTATATTAAGATGGGCACCGCCCAAGTCAGAATCGCCAGTGATTTTCATCAAAAATCAACAGAAATTTTCATCAAAAGTAGGTCAGCTCAGAACTTGTTGGTAACAGTCTTCTAATGCGCCTTCATTCCAAAAATAAATAACGATCGCCGATTTAATTTTACAATTTTTTAACTAAAGGAAACAGATTGAATAATAAAAAGTTCAGTAGATTTCAAGCTTTACGTGTGAAAATACATTTACATCTCTTTAATGGTTTTCAGTGCCCTTGTCCAGGATCAAAACTTTTTGAATCGCATTATTTTCCCAACAATACAGCAAATTTTTATATATAGTACTATAGTAGAAAGGTGGCATTTATGTAGTTTACGGTAATTCAATTCAAGACCAACACCTTCTCTGCACAAGATAATAATGATTCTATGTCATTCTCCTGAGCATAACCGGTACAAAGACGAATAAATAGCGTCTCTACATCACGTTGTTATCTAGATATATGAGACAACACATTTTGGGTATCGGCAATCTGATGAATGTACTATTCCGGTTTTCTTGTTTCGCATTATATTCTACGACGGTTGATCGGTGATTTTCTTCATTGATAAACATTAAACCACCTCAGCTTCGTTGTGTGAATCGGAATTGCATTGCTGCGACACACCAACACACTCCGTGGCAGTGATTCTGTATCCCCTAATCAAGGAATCAAAATGGATCAAAATTTGAAATGACAAGAAAAATTTAGACATGTTTTGTTTACACATGTAATTTTTTGTTTAAATTATATCCCAGTGTGATATATAGTGAATATTCAAGAGGTACAAAAATATTTTCACATCATGATCAAAGTTACTTTATCTAGTTAAATTCTACCCAAAGAAAATAAATTAAGACCCTTTAAACATGCCGTCATGGCTTTGTTTCACCCTCAGTAAACTTTTATCATTGTTGCTCACACAGACTAATCTGAAGGATGATACCACATCGTTCTTTCTTCTGCTGGGTTATTGCACCAGGCTGACGTAATTGGTTGATGTAGGATATTTCATCACCAGTGGGCAATCTGACCTGAATTTGAAGCCTAATGTGGTCTGTGATGAAATGTTTGGATGTGAAATAGGATACACGTTAAAGGCCACAGTTTACATATATCTATAACAATATACTGAATTGTGTGTATTGAGTTGGTAATAGCAGTGTAGATAAATGCACTAACAAATGATGGAAAATTAGCATTTCCTATTTCATAATACAATTACGGATGGCATATCCCACCAGATTTTGTACAGTGAAACAAACAGCCAAGGGTTCCCGATGGGCATGACAGTGCACTCGCTGAGCCATCAATAAATAATAAAAAAAATAATTATAAATCAAATTTTCATCAGAATTCGGTCAGCTCAGAACTTGCTGGTAACAATGCCCTAATGCACGTTCGTGCCAAAAATCAAGGTTCTAATGTCAACGGTTCTCCTTATTTTGCCGACGAAAGGATTCGGATGGACTGACTCACTCATTACCGGACAATTTGCGATCTGTAGCCTACTTCGTAGGAATAACCTAAAAATATAGGGTGGAGGAAATGTCCACTGGGACAAACGCCCACTGGGGGAAATGTCCGTACACCATTCCAACATAGCCAGGGGCACTAAATGATGCAGTGTGGAATTATATTAAGACCGATTGAAAACACGTTAATAACATGAAGAGCTATTCGTTAATAAAGTGATTCGCAGTACGGTATTATACATATGAAAAAATGACAGGGAACGGGACACATTTCTGCAGTACGACATTAAACTGCGAGAAGCTTGCAGATTACATTCTGTATGATGTATTTATTCGCATTCGCCGGTTTGAGATAAAATTATGTCATACTGCTTCATGATGACAGATAATATAACCGCTCAGGGAAACAATGAGATTATGTTTGTTATACTGACACAGAGATAAACTTTATAAAAATTAGGACGAATCCGACATGATTAATTTCATGCATTCATCATGTCGGCTTCGCTACAAAAACCCTGCAAAAATATATAATATTATCCTCATCATGACATTAACTACCGTCAGTACAACTTGTCTTGTAGTACGCCACAATTTATTTCTTCAACTTTTGGGCAGCATAAATTATTGAATGGCTTCAGTCACAAAATGCAGGCTGTATTCATTTAGCTAGTCAATGTCCACAATGTCCAGGCTGCACTGCACCTGGGTGTGTTTAGATAAAGGATTTGCTAGATGCACTGTGTACTAACTCAAATCTAGCTGGTATGAATAGGGGCCTAGATTTTAATACATCTTGAGAAGAGTAAATATGATTATAAAGCCATTTACCGGTCTCATGTCCTACTATACACTACAGGAGGTTTGTACAGAGATTAATGCTAACAGAACATAGGTCTATCTATGGTACTGTATGCTGTTTAGGCTTATGATAAACCATAGAGCCTACTGTTTTAGTAGGCTCCATGGATAAACCATGGAGACTACTACATGGATAAACAAAGCCGTGTTCTGATACCTGTGTTTCCTGATCTGAAGTCCAGCCTGGTTCTTCGACCTAAAAACATGAAATTCATACAGAAGCTCAAGAAATCCTAGCTGAATAGCTGTCCATTTATCATCATCATTTATCAAGTTACTGATGACCCCCCCTCTACACACAGTCTAGTTACACATGACCCCCCCTTCGTAGGGCTCGAAGTTATTGGTGACCCCCCCTCAAGATAAATTTTGAATGGTCCCTTAGTACCTGTGCTCACCTAGAACCCTGTAATTAGGCTAACTTGTGTCGATTGTCTTGCATAACTTTGCTGATGTTCACAGTACCGGTATATCACTCAACGTGGTTTCAGTATTCCGTTTATATTTCTTTTTGGAAACTCATGTGTGGTTGTGCTTTATCGTTGGCATATGTTTGCAGGATTTACATTTTGTGGAACGTTGACCATGAGATGCGGTTTCAGTGTGTTAGATATTTATAAATCAGTATATAGACATAGCTCTAGAGTACATGCTTTGGACACTATGTGTGACTGGCATGACTGGGATAGGTCACCTCTCACGCACGCGAAGAAGCTACTGGTCTGTATGGTGGCCGAGAGAGGCCATCGTCACTTCGCCATCGTGCCATAAGGCGATAGAGCGATAGAGCGATGGCGATAGAGCGATAGAGCGATGGCGATAGAGCGATAGAGCGATAGAGCGATGGCGATAGAGCGATAGAGCGATGGCGATAGAGCGATAGAGCGATGGCGATAGAGCGATAGAGCGATGGCGATAGAGCGATAGAGCGATGGCGATAGAGTGAAGTACATGACTGCGCATGACTACACCAAAATGAGACAAGTCGACATTTTTGCCTACCTTTGTGTTCACGGTATTTGTCGGTACAAGATTTGCATGCCGGTCAAAATGAATATCAACGCCATGCATACTAAGAAAAATTCTGTACAAGAAAGCGACTCTGAGTTGATTCAAGGAATGCCATTATGAATATATAAAAAAAAAGATCTTTGATTAATGACACGGAGGGGGAAGGATTGACGCTTATTAATATTCAATTGTTGGAGAACGTTGATAGAATATTAATTTATTAAGATTTGCCTCTCCCCCTATACCCCGCATTGCACAAAGAACGGAATGTCTCAAAGAGCGGAGACCAAGGACTACTTCGTCTCTCCACCCTCAATAATTACGAGGGGGTGCCTTGAAATGGGCCGAAAATTAGTAGAGAAGCGTGAGAAATAAATCTAAAATGGCTGGTTTTTAAATTGCAGTTTTATGCCAAGTACCAACATTTTCTCAGTGGTTTCGTACTAAATGGAATTTAGACTGGTCACAAGGTGACTTTAAGCTATTAGGTCTTGTGTTTACAAACAATTTGGCCGAAAAGGTTGAAAAAATACAAAGATGAATTAAAAGATATTGTCATACTCATAAAGATATGGTCCAAAATAGGATTGACTCCACTAGGACGAAATGTCATTTGGCGTGTTGTTGCCGAAACTCAACCATCTATTTTCCTCTCTTCCAAACCCACCCGAACCACTTATAAATGAATTCCAGAAACGCTGTTTTGAATTTGTTTGGAACTCGAAACCTGATAAATTTTTGAGAAAAATTTCTGTTAAACCACTTGAACATGGCGGTTTATATAATCCTATTGTTAATATGTAATCCAGGCACAAAATATATCGTGAATTAGGATATTACAAGCTGATAATTCCAAGTGGGGTAATATTTTGAAAATGTATATGCCAAAGAAAATAGACCCAATAGAAGTTGGTTCAGCATTCTTAAGAACTAATATTATACCAACGATGGAAAACGTATTTTGGAGAGACACGCTTCTTGCCTGGACAGAATTTCAAATAAAACTAGAGGACTGTCAAACTTTCTCGAATGAAATGTTACAATGAAAAAAAATTAAGATTGATAATAAAGCTCTACATTTAGGTCACTGGGATGGAAAAGGCGTGCGGTTTGTAAATGATATTTTAGATAATAACGGAATTTTTTTGTCATCTGACTCTCTTCAGTCCATTTATAAATGCGCAGCCCATTTTCTGGAATAATTATCAGTATGTCAGGCAAGTAGTATATAAAACTGATATTAACGCAACTTGACCTTTGACCTAAAAAAATTGCATAGTGGGGAGAAAAACTACCTCCGAACACAGGAGAGTTCCAATTTTTGCAGGTCAAGTGGTTGCCATGGTGACGTCATTTCCGGTCACGTGACGTTTGGGGCATGTATTCCGCCGCGGTTATGCGGTCGCGGGAAAAAGCCTCCGCGTACAGAAAAATAGTCTGGGGGAAATTCTCCGGCAATCTTCGGCAATCACCGGGGCATGCTGGGGGGAGAGGGGCCCCTAGCGGACCGATTGGGTCGAGTGAGGTGTCAAAGTGAAGCGCTCCTCCAGGGCGATCAACCAGTGGGTGGGTGTATGTAAAATTAGGATTTGTCCCAAAAAAATACAAAAAGCGGAACACAGATTTTACCCCTACAATAGGGGGAAACTCCCATCAACGATGTCCAAAAGGGCTAATGTCGGTCTCCGGCTTATCGGGCCTGCCTATCAAGTCATGGGTGGATGCATGTAATGAGGATTTGTCTCCGAAAATATAAAAAGTGGAACTTTACCCCTAAAATCGTGCCTGATTCGCAGATTTGTATCTGTACGGGAAAATGCCTGTATGTGTATAGGGGTGGTCATTTTTTGTGGATTTTACTATGGGTTGTGGTGTCTTGTTTTCTTCGTCTCACTACGTAAAACACGACGGGCAGGGTCTCGGAGCTAAGCGGTGAAATTTTTCGAAAAAGTCCTGGGTGGCTGTTTTGGGGCCTAGGTGAGCCCCAAATGGTCCGATGGTGTCGTACGAGGTCTTATTTTAAAACTCTCGTGGAGGAGCATCCGACTGGGCTAATGCATCGTCCGCTTTCAATATTCTGCGCATGCGCAGTCTTGCCGTGTTATAGAAAGCAGGCATTTTGTGGGTGCGTGGGAGAGTGCTTGGGATAGAGATGGACCACTATTGGTCCAAATGGGTCGTGGGAGGGGTCAAAGCGAAGCTTCTGTGGGGTAGAGCCAGAATGGCGTGCTTTTTATTGCAAGTCGCGTCGATCTGCGCATGCGCAGTTGGGTGTAGTAAGTAAAGTGGTCATTTTGGGGATGCGTGGGGGTGTGTTTGGGGTAGAGATGGAGCACTATTTGTCCGAATGCGCCGTGGGAGGTGTCATTTTCTAGCTCTCGGAGTGTAGACCCCGATTTGATGGATGTCCACAGCATCTATGACGTCATCGGTGACGTCAACAGTACAAGTAGTAGCGAAAGTACATGTACTATGTGCCTATACATGTATTATGTGCCTGTACATGTAATCTGTCCATATACATATACTCTACCAATTTACATTTTTCTTGTCCATGTACTTGTACTCTTGCGGGAACAGCACAGTATCCTGATAATATATACATCGCGGTGATGTGGCGTTAGTCAGTTTATCTGGCTACTACTTCACACATTTATCGTTTTGAATTTTTCTCAGATTGTATGTTTGTTGTCCATAATAATAACATAATTATGTATGACCAGACTGTATCTATGTTGTCCATAATAATAACCTAAGTATGTATGACCAGTTATATCCGGTGACCTTTGTTTTACATCCGCGACCTCATCTTACATCCGGGGTTTTCATTGTTTTACATCCGGGACTGTGGTTTTACATCCGGATGCTACAATATATGTCTTGTATTATACATTATATGTCTTGTATTATACAATATCTGTCCTGTATTATTCAATATCCGTCCTGTATTATACAATATATGTCCTGTATTATTCAATATCTGTCCTGTATTATACAATATCTGTCCTGTATTATCTGTGCTGTATTTTACAATATATGTCTTGTATTATACCATATCTGTGCTGTATCATACCATATCTCTCCTATGTTATACAATATCTGTCCTGTGTTATACAATATCTGTCCTGTATTGTACCATATATGTCCTGTATTCTGACTCCACCCCACAAAAGCTTCACTTTGACACCTCCCACGAACCATTTGGACCAATAGTGGTCTATCTCTATCCCAAACACATCCCCACGCACCCCAAAATGCCTCCTTTCTATATTACGACCAGACTGCGCATGCGCAGAATATTGAAAACGGACGATACATTAGTTCAGTCGGATGCTCCTCCACGAGAGCTTCAAAATAAAACCTCTTGCGACACCATCGGACCACTAAGGGCTCACCTGGACCCCAAAACGGCCACCCAGCACCATTTACCCACTACGCATGCGCGCAGTGACTTTTTAAAAAAATTCACCGCTTAGCTTCGGGACCCCGCCCATCGTGTTCTACGTGGTGAGACGTGAGAAACAAGATCCCACAACCCATATCGCAATGAACATGTGTGAATTGCCAAGTATGGACCTATCCACTGAGCCATTAGGCCTATAGGCCTATCCATACCTCCGTGAACTTTTCGAAAAATTTCACCGCTTAGCTTCGAGAACCCGCCCATGTGTTCTACGTGGTGAGACGTGAAAAACAAGGCCCCACAACCCATAGTAAAATCCACAAAAAAATGACCACTCTTATACCCATATAGGCATTTTCCCGTACAGATGCAAATGTGCGAATCAGGCCCTATTTTAGGGGTAAAGTCCTTGTTCCGCTTTTTATGTTTTCGGGATAAATCCTAATTTTACATACACCCACCAATGACTTGATCGCCCTGGAGGAGCGCTTCACTTTGACACCTCACTCAACCCAATCGGTCCACTAGGGGCCCCTCTCGCTCCCAAAATGTCCCGAAGATTGCCGGAGAATTTCCCTCAGCTCTCCGCGTATTTGGGACTACTTTTTCTGTCCACGGAGGCTTTTTCCCGCGACTGCATCACCGCCGACGGCTTCACCGCGGAAGAATACATGCCCCAAAGGTCACGTGACCGGAAGTGACGTCACCATGGCAACCACTTGACCTGCGCAGTGACCTGTAAAAATTGGAACTCTTCTGTGTTCGGAGGTAGTTTTTTCTCCCCAATATGCAATTTTTTTAGGTCCAAGGTCAAGTTGCGTCAATATCAGTTTTATATACTACTCAAGCAGTACGGAAAGCAGCAAACAACATGAGATTTGGACTATTACAGAGTGATACCGTTGATACTGCCCCCTATTTCACTATTAATAAGTGGGGAAAAAGGCCGTAAAATGTTATATAGAAATCTCTTGACCTTTAGATTTACTTTACTAAACAGTTCTTGAAAAAAATTATAGTGATTCGGAGTGGTATATATGGAATAATAATGTAACAAAGAGATGTGAAATATAAATGGTCTCGATACAGAATTATTAACCGAATATTGACTACCAACATTTTTGCACATAAACCCTGATATATCTAACTTATGTACATTTTGTAGCAAAGTTCCAGAGACTATTATTCATCTCTTTTGGGAATGTGAACACATCTACCCTTGGTGGAGTTTACTGGAAAATTGGTTCGCTTCGGCGGTTGTTCCAATTATATTTTCTCCAGAAAAAGTTATACTTGGTCTTTTACAACCCAGAAATCAGCCACTCAACTACTGTATTTCTATTATTAAATTTTCTATATATAAAATGAAGGTAGTTAAAAATCCCTTGGTTGAAAAGTGTTTAAAACGCTTTAAATGTGCGTACGAAACCGAAAAATATTTCCAGTATAAGAACTGCGAATGGCGCTTGTTTTACCAGTATTGATCATCGCTGCATTTACTGTTTAGACTCTTATGATGTTGTTTGCGTAGATAAATCGAGGTGTAATGACGATGAATCTGTTTGTTGTATAACATGAGTTTCTAATTACAAATACAGCCATTTTTGTTTAGTACGATAAAATATTGTATGTAGAATGTGTATTACCTAACAAAACCAAATAAGATATAAAAAAAAATCAGTGTTTGTTCTATGCGATTTAGTGTTAAGTCCAGCCACGATCAGCACAATCTTAATGAATTATCAGTTTCATATGACATCCGCCTTTCTTTTTCGATAAAAACGCCGCGTTCGGCACCCACAACTTCAAATAATTCAACTTACGCATCGACGGATGAATTGGTCTTTTCTTTCAGAGGAGTTAGAAGTTGAATTTGACGAAAAATTACGAGACTATGGGTAAATCAGATCACCAATATTTTAGAGGGGGGGGGGGGGAGAGTGACCTCTTCTATTTCGATTCTACGTTGATTTTTTAACAAGCGTTGATCAGCATTAATTACAAAACTTGATTTCAAATGTTCCAAATGTATATGTTCACCAGACAGCGAATATCACTGCTTTATTTATTAGATTCTTATGTCGATCTTTTAGCCAATGTTTATTATTTTAGCCCATATACAATAAAACTTATCGGTCTATCTCTCTGTGTTATCTGCGTAATCTTTGTGGTATGCCGCTGGCCCCTATAATATTCATGAATCCGCCTGATAATAACTAGAGTTTAGCGGCGATCTCTCTTGTGTTGGAGGTACGATTATCACCGTATGAATATGCATGATTATGAGACATGCGCAGTCATGTACTTCGCTCTATCGCTCTATCGCCATCGCTCTATCGCTCTATCGCCATCGCTCTATCGCTCTATCGCCATCGCTCTATCGCTCTATCGCCATAGCTCTATCGCTCTATCGCCATCGCTCTATCGCTCTATCGCCATCGCTCTATCGCTCTATCGCTCTATCGCTCCATCGCTCTGTTTTTTGACGTACGATGGCGAAGTGACGATGGCCCCTCTCGGCCACCATAGGTCTGAGAATCTTACTGATCCTTATCCCAGGAAAATGTGAATAAAAGCTCCTTTTCTTCACTACCTCGACCTCTCCCCACCTCCCCCAAATCAACATAATTAACACCTAACAATGGTAACACGCCCCTGTGTGTGTTTTTGAAACAACTAACTCACGAGATATGGTTCTTGGAGATAAAAATGCATAACAAATGCGTTATATTGTGATGTCGTTCAAGATTTTGAATTTATTATTTTTTTCTTCGATCTTCACCACTCCCTGGGATATTCTGTTAAGTTAATCAGAAATACCTTGTTCGTTTTCAGTATACTAATGAAAATGGATGACTTACTGGAATTTCTACGAAGAAGGGGGGTACCGGAGAGCCAGTTGCATCTGATGAGATGTTCGGGAAGTTAGCTGCCAGTTCACGGTTCACAGTTCACTATTCGGCTGTTAAGCTAGATGCCAGTTCACGGTTCACAGTTCACGATTCAAAGTATTATAACCAAACCTGGTACACATGTACTACGTGACAATACCTACGTGATGGTACCATTACTTCCACGATACACCGCTAGGAGGCGAATAGTGAACTGGCATCTGAATAAGTAACTGAGCTCGTAGACACCAAAGCAAGTAATTTAGAGTCACCAAACTTGGTACACGTGTACTATACGAGACTATACCTACATGATGGTACCATTAGTTCCACGATACACCGCTAGGGGGCGAACAGTGAACTGACATCTGAATAAGTTAAACTGGACTGGTAGACATCCCTGTAAGTAGTTTAGAGCAACGAAACCTGGTATCCATATACTACGAGACAATGCCTACGTGATGGTACCATTAGTTCCACAATCCACCGGTAGGGGGCGAATAGTGAACTGACATCTGAATAACTAACTGGACTGGTGGACACCCCTGTAAGTGGTTTAGAGCAACCAAACCTGGTACACATATACTACGAGACAATACCTACATGATGGTACCATTAGTTCCACGATCCACCGCCATAGGGCAAATAGTGAACTGGCATCTGAATAAGTAACTGTGCTCGTAGTCACCATTGCCAGTGGTTTAGAGTCACCAAACTTGGTACCTACATGATGGTACCGTTTGCTTCACGATCCGCCAGTTATGGGGCGATGGCAGCAATCAATCTGTAGGTACTCATTTAGGCCTACTGCCAGAAAATACATACATGATGGTATCTTGAATTCCACGATTCATCCCGAGGGGGCGAATATGTAACTGATCAGTGGGGTGTTGCGAGGAACTTCTCATAGCGCACACCACGAAGTAGACAACTGGAACTTCTATGTCGTCTTGTAAATTGACCTCTGAAATTGACAGCTTGAGTTGGTTGTAGACCGAAAAGCCACCCCATGCCAGGCACAGTTGTCTGGCCTGTGGGATATTGGATGGTCGATGCCTACGTATATATTTTTTTTTCTTCAAAAAATTATGAAAATTAATAAATATATATATATTTTTTTTAAATCGATTTTTTTTAAATATTTTTTTCTGAATGTATTTCTCTTTCATCTTTGGTTCAATTAAAGTCATTCCCTATAATGTCAAGCCGAGTTACTACAGTTTTTAATTATCTACCATACCCTGCCCTCTATAACATAGAATAAAAGAGAAGTTGGGAATAGAACCGCTCAACACGGTCATTTCAAAACATTCTCGGGAAAGAACGAAAGCATACCTTTCCAAATGCCATCCGTTTATTACTTCCCAAGTGGACCAGCCTTCGGAATATATGCGCTTTGAATACCTAAACCTTCCCGTGAGGAGAGAAATTCATTCTTCGCGCCAAAACACGGCTTTTCAAACTTTTCGCCAGCTCTCCGGCAAAAAACACTTCCGTCAAAATTTTAAGGACTATGTTAGGTATGATAATTATTTTGGGAAGTATTTTTAAATATATATTTTTTTCTTCGTCAGTTGTCACCGCCTAGACATTTTGTGTAAGGTGAGCCTGCCTGGGTTTACCTGGACCAATCCAGATGTTTTGTCAATTAGCAATTGATATGCAGCTTCATTTCAAGATGTTATGAATGGTCACAACACGCAGTTGAGCCACTGGTCTTGGATAGCTCCGCTTTTGACTGTCCTTCATATTGCCTGACGCGAATTGTCATTGCCTTCTGACAATGATGCTGACACAACACATGGTATAACTATAAAGCAAAAACCTCTTTAATAAATACTTTCCAATGCAGGCAAAGATTTGGTGTAAGACTCACGAAATGTACTTGACAAAGGATCTGCTGCAAGTTGTATTGTCAGTCTTTTGTCCAGGATATTACCTTTTCAATGGGAGGTCTTACACCAAAGCCTTGCCCCAATGCAGCTTTTCTTTTCTGTGTTGCACACTTATTGAGCCCATTCACTACCATCGGGAGCAAATCTCCACCCCCCCCCCCCCTCCCCCGCTCTATTTCCTAAATTTAGACTGTCCCAACCAATAAACCCTCGTATATTCTGGAAGCTTACATCATGCTACACTAATATTCATCACATCCACAATCCTTGGGAGCATGTCTTCACTGCCAGTGCACTGAGCCCCACCATCTTTCTGCTAAAATAAGACTCGCCGGACCTCATACACTCATTCTGGGAACTTGCATCATGCTACATTTATTCATTGCATTATCCTACCCCATACAGAACAGACGGCTTCCGTTGTGATGTTCAAGGTTTATATAGGCATGCTCACACTTTCATCCACTTCATCCGTAACTGCCTATTCTAGCCCATTTCTTCATATCCTGTTATGATTGGGCCTCACCGTAACTGAACCTGCACAATATATTGCTATTTGACACATATGTGGTTTGATCCACATGTCCGGTAGGCTTAGTTCATACAAAATTTCTAGACCGGGGCAGTTAATGTCCATATACTCTCCAAAAAAACTTGAGAAATGTTCGCCCAAGGAGAGTGGAAATTCTTCCAGCTCAAGATGAGTGAAATTCACTCGTGTGTGAGTTGATAGCTCACTCAAATTGAGTGCAGTGGATTTCACTCGAGGTGAATTCGCTCAACTGGAGTGGACTGCACTCAATTTCAGTGAACCATTTCACTGGAGTGATTGAGCGGAAGGAATTTCCACTTTCCCCCAAGTTTTTAGAGAGTATAACAATACTTCTCAAAATGGTTTTCATATCTAATATTATTGTTATGACAAAAACAATGTAGAATTTTCTTTACTGATTTTCAATATTGTGCGTTTATCATGTGGATTTTTGCCGACAGTCCTAAGAACAAATTGCTTTTTGTTGCCTTTTATTTATGTGCATAAACATGCATGTCAAATATATTACGGGAAATTTTCCATGAGACAAGGAACATTTTGGTGTAGGCCCTATGACGTCATTATATTCAAGCAGAGTAAACCAAATAAGAGATCTTTTCTAAAACCAGACTTTCACAAACTTGCCACATCAGCCTCTTAACTTGACATGTTCGTTCTCAGTTACAACTTTGTGGCAATGTTAGGCCTACATTTGGCGTGCGCCTTATTAAAATAATTTCCGGCGGCGCAGCGCCGCCGGATTTCTGAATTCGCTAAACATGGGAGCGGCCATCTTGATATTGGACGAGTAACAGCTGTTTTCTCGAGCCATACTTTCACAGACGTGCCGTTGAGTGATCCAACTAGTTTTATATCGTAAAACGACAGGATTGTATCACCCGTTCGTGGTTAACACATTAATATTAATTCTGTTATAATGAATTCATCGAATAAATGTGCTTTAGTACTATTTTATTATGGCTGAGAGACCAAATCGATGACCATACATGATCAAGTTATTCACCTGTACCATGTGTACGTCTGCAGCAAAATGTTTGAGATTGAACTGCGAGTTACCATGGTTACTAAAAACTCGAAACAGTAAAACACGCGGATCGGATTGATGTGTAGAGAAAGTCGATCTGGCCTTAATTTACAATGACACACATCAATAAAGAAGTAGTGGCTTGATGATGTGTCGCATATAATGCCACAGCGCAAACACTTACATCAGGCTATGTGAAATGACTTAATACGTCAACCAGAGAACATTACTTTCAAAGTCCTAGTTTGACATGCGGTTCATGTGCACATTTTGCGAGCAAGCACTTAACTTCCGGCTAACCCCACACTTTCCAGATGGGTCCTTGTGCGAACTACCTTTAATGAAAACAAACAAATCGACGTTTTTTTTAACGATAATGGTGCATCGTGACCTGTATTCACCAGTTGCACACATAATCGGCTTGTAATACGAAGATTATAAGCTACAAACGTTTCCGCCGGCATTGATGCATCTGCATCAATAAGTTTTCTTGTGTCTTACATGAGTGTCTAAGTATAATACTTTGTTACACAGACTACCTGTATGATCTGGGCTGAGCTTTTTGGGACCTGTCCAGGCCTGGGGTGGGGGTGTGCTCTGAGTATTTTCTTATCCCCTGAGCTTGGAGGCTGAAACTTACCACACTACCTTTGGGTCAATCCCTACCAGAAAATGTAAAAGAATCCAAGATGGCCGCTTTGATGACGTCATTTCCAAAAGAGGCATTTTTTGGTCGATTTTTAGCTCACCATCACCAGATGGTGGGCTGTTCAAAATCACTTTTCGTCCGTGGTCCTTCGTCCATTCGTCAGTCAATGCGTCCGTCGTCCGTCCGTCAGTCCGTCGTCCATCGCCCGTCCGTAAACAATTCTTGTTATCGCGATTTCTCAGGAACTACTGCACGGTTCTTTCTCAAATTTGGTTCACAGGTTCCCCTTGGGGTCTAGTTGTGCAAGATAGCTTTTTCGGTCCGAATCGAAAATCCAATATGGCCACCAGGCGGCCATCTTGGATTTCCCCATGAAACCTTGTTATCGCGATTTCTCAGGAACTACTTGATGGATCTTTTTCAAATTTGGTATACAGGCTCCCCTTGAGGTCTAGTTGTGCAAGATACCTTTTCTGGTCCGATTCGAAAATCCAATATGGCCACCAGGCAGCCATCTTGGATTTCCCCATGAAACATTGTTATCGTTATTTCTCTAGTTGTGCAAGATACCTTTTCTGGTCCTATTCGAAAATCCAATATAGCCACCAGGCAGCCATCTTGGATTTCTCCATGAAACGTTGTTATCATTTCTCAGGAAGTACTGCATGGATCTTTCTCAAATTTGGTACACAAATTCTCCTTAGGGTCTAGTTGTGCAAGATACCTTTTTCGATCCGAATCGAAAATTCAATATGGCCAAAAGGCGGCCATCTTGGATTTCCCCATGAAAACTTGTTATCGCGATTTTTGAGGAACTACTGCATGATTCTTTCTCAAATTTGGTACACAGGTCTTGGGGTCTAGTTGTGCAAGATACCTTTTCTTTTCTGATTCGAAAATTCAATATGGCCACCAGACAGCCATCTTGGATTTCCCCATGAAACATTGTTATCGTCATTTCTCAGGAACTACTTCGTGGATCTTCCTCAAATTTGGTACACAGGTTCCCCTTGGGGTCTACTTGCGCAGGATACCTTTCCTGATCCGATTCGAAAATCCAATATGGCCACCAGGCAGCCATCTTGTATTCCCCATGAAACTTTATCGTCATTTCTCAGGAAGTACTGCATGGATCTTTCTCCAATTTGGTACACAGGTCCAGTTGTGCAAGATGCCTTTTCTGGTCCGATTCCAAAATCCAATATGTTTATCAGGCGGCCATCTTGGATTTCCCCACGAAACATTGTTATTGCGATTTCTCAGGAACTACGTCCTGTATCTTTGTCAAATTTGGTACACAGGTTCCCCTTGTCTTCTGGTTGTGCAAGATATCGATTCCAAAATCCAATATGTTCATCAGGCGGCCATCTTGGATTTTCCCATGCAACTTTGTTATCGTGATTTCTCAGGAAGTACTGAAGGGATCTTTCTCAACTTTGATACATACATTCTCCTTGGGGTCTAGTTGTGCAAAATACCTTTTTTGGTCCGATTCAAAAATCCAATATGGCCACCAGGCACTCATCTTGGATTTCCCAATGAAACTTTGTTATCGTGATTTCTCAAGAAGCACTTCATGGATCTTCCTCAAATTTGGTACACAGGTTCTCCTTGTGACCCAGTTGTGCAAGATACCTATTTTGGTCCGATTCGAAAATCCGATATGGCTGCCAGGTGGCCATCTTGAATTTCCTCTTGAAATATTGTTATCGTGAATTCTCAGGAAATATTTCATGGATCTTTCTGAAATTTGATACACAGGTTCCACTGGGGCCTAGTTGTGCAAGATACCTTTTTTGGTCCGATTCGAAAATCCAAGTTACGCTTCAAATTGATACGGTATTCCCGAGTTGTGACGTTGCATCACAAGAGTCGGCGGATCAAATGGTGGGGCATATTGTATATATTGACTAAAGAGATTATCCATACCTTCACCTTCCATATCAAGAAGTTCAAATAATTCGGAATTAAAATGTATTTCTTCAAATTTTAAATCGGTTTTCTTTAGTCCATGCAGTTGCAAGTGAACTGCCCCACCCTTTCGTCTGCCGGCGGGTCGGCTACATGAAGGGACGTCACTCTTGTGACACAACGTCACAACTTGACAACTGTAGACTCGATCCAAGGGAGATAATCAGGATTCAGACACTTTCAAAGTTTTAACATTACTGCGCGGACCGGATCCTTTCAGTATTAAGTATTGTACCATCTTACTATTTTCGAGCATGGTATCTTAAAAGAGATATCTCAAACTAGCCCAGTAAACAGAACAGAATTAGCATTCGTTTCTAATGATAAAATCTTAGGTATGTTTCATAGCTCATGCCAAAGTGTCAAAGAGATTTGTCTTCGCTTCCAGTACCCAATGATGATGCGCGCAAAAAAATAAATAAAAGAAAATACTACAAAACGAAGACGAAGGATCCTCCATACATGTACATTCACTTTCAGACTAACTTTGCTCATTTCTCTTGCACTATAACAACCGACATAAGAACAGTTTCTAGAAATCTTGAAACTCCTGAAACTTTGAAAGATTATATCTTGGTGTTTTCCAGTGTCCCTTTTTCGATCTTTTTCGCTCAGATTCGGAATTCTGTAAACAAAATTACAAATCAGTCCTTTATTCTTAGTAACAATGGACAAAAAGATCCTCTTGTCATTAGCTTACAATTGTCGGACAATGGTGGGCGCCAAGATCCTTCAGGATCTCTCGTTCGAATTTTTTATTTAAACAATTTATCCATAAACACTGCATGATAAATGAGTAAATATTGATGTGATGTGAAATAAAATAGTTTCTGTTACTTTCCATTGCGGAAAAGCAGAAATTTTGAAAACATCATTCTCGTACCCTACGCGGTCGCCATGTTGAATTTAACCATGATTTCTTGCTCGGGGGTTATGCAAATAGGCTCGAAATGACCCCGATATGATAAATGTTCAAATCGGGGAGTGTCGGCTCTCAATTGTAGCCCACCATCACCAGCCATCTTGGATTTCTGGTGATTTCTCAAGTACTTCATGGCTCTTTCTTAAATTTGGTACACATGTTCCCCTTCGGGTCTAGTTGTGCAAGATACCTTTTCTGGTCTGATTCGAAAATCCAATATGGCCACCAGGCAGCCATCTTGGATTTCCCCATGAAACATTGTTATCATCATTTCTCAGTAAGTACTTTATGGATCTTTCTCAAATTTGGTTCCCCTTAGGGTCTAGCTGTGCAGGATATCTTTTTCGGTCCGAATCGAAAATCCAATATGGCCACATGGCGGTCATCTTGGATTTCCCCAAGAAACCTTGTTATCGCGATTTCTCAGGAACTACTGCATGGATCTTTCTCAAATTTGGCACATAGGTTCCCCTTGGGGTCTAGTTGTGCAAGATACCTTTTTCTGGTCCGATTCGAAAATCCAATATGGCCACCAGGTAGCCATCTTGGATTTCCCCATGAAAATTTGTTATCGTCATTTCTCAGGAAGTACTGCATGGATCTTTCTCAAATTTGGCACATAGGTTCCCCTTGGGGTCTAGTTGTGCAAGATACCTTTTTCGGTCCGAATCGAAATTCCAATATGGCCACCTGGCGGCCATCTTAGATTCCCCCATGAAACTTTATCGTGATTTCTCAGGAAGTACTGCCTGGATCTCTCTCAGATTTGGTACACAGGTTCCCCTTGTGGTCCAGTTGTGCCAGAATTGCTTGTGAACACAATATCTAAGTGATAACTTAAGATTCTTGATTCGTTGCACAATGTTGACTTATAAAAGCATACAGATCAAGTTCCATCCAGTCTGACCTTGACTGTTTTCAAGGGGTGAATTAGCATTATGATTGAAATACCTCAATAAGGGGGGAGCAGGAAACTGGATATTTGGAATAATGCTGCCTTGCGAAGACTTAGCTCTTGTTCACTCTGACCTCGAACAATTTTCAACGGTCACAGAGGTTAAAATGTAAATAACATTAACATTAGCAAACAAATATATGTATAAAACCAGATGCCTGGGTACAAAACCGGATTTTCTTGGACTAAAAAACTGTATACGAAGTAATTATCTATTAGAAAAATATATTGCGGTTTGTAACATGAAAAGGGATCCATTTAACACTAAATGGTCTCCAATAGAAGGATCTCTGATCAATAATGTTGGCTCCACTTAGCTCGGCAAGCCCAAGAAATAGGTCACCTAGAGGATTATTCACCACATTATTCGACTGTACCAAAAATGTATTTGATGACAGTTATATGCAATGTAGATTAGATTATATCCAACGCCTGTGTACAACAAACTATTGAATAAAAAAAAAATTAAAAAAAAAAAAAAAAAAAAAATGTAAATAACAAACATATTTGTGAGCACAGCATACGAGGGATAACTTGACCCAGATGTAATTATGATTCTGGACACTACTTGAACAAATCTACACACTTGAGCCTTTAACACATTCATTGCTCGTATCTGCTCTTATGCAAATTTCACGAAAGAGCATTGTCCAGAGTAGTTCAGAAGTGTTAGTAATATGCCCTTTCAGACAGACTGCCCATATGGAAGCCGGATGCGGCCATGCGAGTTCTAATATTTTTGGCCCCAATTTAACGCGATATCTCGAGAACTCGACAAGACGAAAAGCCGAGAAATCGAGGCGAGAAGTCGACAAGTCGAGACGAGAAGTCGAGAAGTCGAGACTAGAAGTCGCCAAAACGAGAAGTCCAGAATTCGACAACGCGAGTAGTCGACAACACCAGAAGTCGAGATGTCGAGAAGTCGACAAAGCGAGAAGGCGACAACGCGAGAAGTCGATAAGTCGCCAACACGAGAAGTTGACAACGCGAGAAGTCGACAAATCGCCAAATCAAACGTGTGCTACACGGCGCATGACCGGAAGGAAGTGGAGCATTTACAAAAGAAAAAAGTGCATTGATAAAGGGTTGTATGTTAACCCCTCTGACAAACTGTGCCATTAGTTTATGATAATTTGTCTTCAATAATGCTAACTAATGATTCGATCATCTTTTAGGTTAACAGATGTTTGAAAACTTGTATCTATTCGAAGTTACTCTTGCAACAATTAGATCTCTTCACCGGTGCCAAAGATATTTGTTTAAATATACACTCAACAAGATATAAATATGTTCACTATACTTATAAATAGAGACACAGGCGCTAGAGAAGAATTGAGCCCAATGAGTAAATGTACGCACTAATTCAGTAATCGAAGGCTAATAACACTTTGTGCACAACAAACACCACACAACAATGATCGTGGTAGAAAACAGACATAAATTCAATTGTCCCAGATTTCAATTGTTCCTGATTTCAGTTGGCCATGTTGTGACTATAAAGGCGAACAGCCAAAAGACAAAGGAACAATGAACCCACGCCCCGAAGTGTCTCAGTTCTATGCTATCAGACAATATGTTTTAGACAATGCAAATGTTTTAGCACACTGTATGTCTTGGAGGGGAATTCCTTTCTTAAATCTCTCTGTGCCATACAGGTAACATCCTGGTAAAGAGAAGGATTGCCATACCATGCAATGTTCTTCCAAGACGATGAATATGAGTGAATAAAGAATGGAGAAAAGTACAGAATATAAACATAAAATTCAGGGAGAACGACAGGTGCCTCGATAGCACAAGAGAGATGCAGAATGGTAAGTTAAGTAAGTGCCATTGACAAAGTTTCAGAAATGTAACTCTCATGGCAAGAAGTTACAAGTTACTTCAACTATTATGTGTAGAAAGTATCATTTTATATTAACAAATGACTGAGCAGTCGAGTGCATCATTTCAGCGTCACTGCCATAATATGACCTACATGCAGTACGGTAACAATTGTGGATTGATGGTCGCTTAGACTGCCTCCAGTCTAGGGTGTTTATAGAACGAAGACCGAAGATGGAAGACCCCAAAACGAAGACCTTTCCCCAAAAGAGCCCCTCCAGTGGGTCTTCCATCTTCGGTCTTCGTTTTATCAATGGCCCTATCAAAACACATGGGCGTTTATAGAGCGAAGACCCTGGCATTTTTCGGCCGGGGTAAGGCTGTGAGGGCCCAGGGGTGAGGGGATGCAGTAATCAAGGTCCGCCGGAAAATTTGGTCTGCTTTTTATGCCCAAAGCGGACGATAATTCCCGATCGATTATAACTCGATAATAATGTCCGCCCTGGGTTAAAGCATGGTCGAACGTCCTCGGGGTTGTCATTGCTGTATGCAGGGTCTTCCATCTTCGGACTTCGTTTTATCAATGGCCCTATCAAAACACATGGGCGTTTATAAACCGAAGACCCTGGCATTTTTCGGCCGGGGTAGGGCTGTGACGGCCCAGGGGTGAGGGGATGCAGTAATCCAGGTCCGCCGAGAAATTTGGTCCGCGTTTTATGCCCAGAGCGGACGATAATTCCCGATCGATTATAACTCGATAATAACGTCCGCCCTGGGTTAAAGCATGGTCGAACGTCAACGGGGTTGTCATTGCTGCATGCAGGGTCTTCCATCTTCGGTCTTCGTTTTATAAACGCCCATGTGTTTGATAGGGCAGAAGCTGACGTCAAACGAAGACCGAAGATGGAAGACCCTGCATGCAGCAACCCGGGCGACCGACCGTGATTGAATCGATCAAACCTCGTCGCTCTGAGCTTGCTGCGGACATGACCACTGCATCCCTCACCGCCCATGATGATAAAAAGCTTTGAAACTAGAAAAGATCTAAGGCTTCTTTTGGGGAAAGGTCTTCGTTTTTGGGTCTTCCATTTTCGGTCTTCGTTTTATAAAACGCCCCTACAGTCTACGCTTAGTTTCTCTCTGTAACTCCCGACTGTTGGGCTGTTATCGAGAGCTGCATTACTTGAACTGCAGGTACAACTTATTACGAATGATTGTGGAATGATAATGACCTGTCTTTTATTTACAAGGATGTATAGATGAAATGGCATTAAACGCAAATATCTGCTTTACTACTCCTTGAATATATCATAAGAATGCTTTTCGGGTATATTTCTTGTCCAAATTGATTCTTGTTTCAGCCGCATAAGTAGTATAGAAAGCGTATATTAGGCCTTATTGACCTTTGACCTCTGTGGAGGTCACTTGGAGGTGGCGAGGTCAAAGGTCAATGAGTGCACATGTACTGACTTGTATCTGTGGTTTTTTCATGATGTGGAGGTCACGTGATCAGAGGTCAATGAGCATTTACTGACCTGTATCTGGGGTTAGGATGCGCAAGTGTATGACGTCACCTCCGGTAGGTGTGAATCGGGCGTGATTCCTACATTCGGGTTAAAGTATAGAAAGGCTAAAAGCAGTCACATTGACCTACTTTCGTGTGGTGGTCACGGGAAGGTCACGTGATCACTATGGTTCAAGATCATTTGAATGATGCATGTACTGTATGCTCTCAGGGGGTTTTTCCATTGGCACTTGTGCGCAGGTGTACGACGTCACTTCCGGTAGGCGTGAATCGGGCGTGACCTAGGTATGGTTGACCTACATCCGGGAGACATATGATTCAATGATAGGAATGTGCTGACCTGAAACGGGTCTTTTGATTGTATGATGTACTCCGTCCATTCATCTTTACATCCGGGTCTATACATGTACAGACTTGTACTGGGTCTTCGATATCTGGGTCATTCAGTCCATGATAGGAATGCATGTACAGACTTGTATATCTTTGATCGTATGCATGTACTAACCTGTATGTGATTTTCCGCGCACATCAACTGTGTCGTCTGCATAATGGAGCATTCGTGAACACTGGATTGCATCAGCCTTACATCCGGGAGTCTGACCTATATCTGGGTCATCGGGGTTACATCATCCGGTGATTGAATGCATGTACAGACTTGTATCTGGGGTTTTTCCATTCATCCGGGTCCTTGTGACCTTGTTTTGCAGCCTGAGTCTGTATGATGCAACACCAAAGGTCAATGATAGTCGATGAGTGCACTGACCTGTATCTTCTCATCCCATCCATCTGTGTGCGCAGGTGTTCTGCGCAAGTGACAGCATATTGACTTCCATTTAGTAGTATAAAAGCGCATTTCGAGCCCTATTGACCTTGCGGCACAATGCGCACAGGATAGTATAGTAACAGTATATTCACTCACATTAGTAGTATAAAAGCGCATTTCGAGCCTTATTAACCTTGCGGCGCAATGTGCAGAGGATAGTATAGTAACAGTATATTGACTCACATTTAGTAGTATAAAGCGCATTTCAAGCCCTATTGACCTTGCGGCGCAATGCGCAGAGGATAGTATAGTAACAGTATATTGACTCACATTTAGTAGTATAAAAGCGCATTTTGAGCCATGTTGACCTTGCCGCGCAATGCGCAGAAGGGAGGTCACCAGACTCACATTTAGTAGTATAAAAGTGCATTTCGAGCCCTATTGACCTTGCGTCGCAATGCACAGAGGATAGTATAGTAACAGTATATTGACTCACATTTAGTAGTATAAAAGCGCATTTCGAACCCTATTGACCTTGCGGCGCAATGCGCAGAGGATTAGACCTTAGACGTATGGAATGCATGTACTAGAACATCCGGGACCTCTTCAGCATCCGGGTTTCCCAGTGCGTCGTCCCTCCGTCTTTACATCCGGGACCTCTTCAACATCCGGGCTTTTCCCGCTGGGCTTTTTCATTCGTGTTTTCCCCGGCCCGGCCGCATACCTGAGCGAGTTATCCGGCCGCACGTAGGTGATATTACATCAAAATATTATAATGGTTCTACGTGTCATATTGTAGATATATTAAAAATATCGTTGAAAGCGACGTTAAATTCTATTCACTCACTCACCCTGTACTATGTGCCTGTACATGTAATCTGTCCATTTACATATTTTCTGTCAATGTACATGTTCCTTGTCCAAACTTTCGCGGGAACAACACAGTAGCCTGATAATATATGGTCAAACGCCAGGTTGAATGCTTCAACGCCCCGATGAATTAACCCAAAAGCTCTGATTTTCATTGAATTGTCACCTGATTCATTGGAAATGCAGTGACGCCCGTCAACGACCGTCTCAATGCCTTAACGCCCGTCCCAACACCCGTCAACGTCCGTCGTTACGCCTTAACGCCCTAGCATAACGCCTTGACGCCATGATATACACAGATGAGAGAGAAAAACAACAACAAAGATGACAGATGAGAGAACAACAAGGATGATAGATCAATCATTTTATTATTCCCTCCATCATAACAAACCCACGCTGGGGGAGCCGCGTTGGGTATGTTTACAATTCAAGAAGACTCTTGTCCAATCAGAGGCCACCATTTGGCGCTGTATCTGTCATATTCGTTCTTGCCCGTTAGATATATTCTCGGATGCTCTTGTCCAATCAGAAGTCGCCCTTTCAGAAAGTTCCATCTTTGCTCGGTGTGACCAAAGCATCGTCGGGCAGTTCAGGATATTGTTCGGGCAGCATGTCCTGAAACAGTTGTTTGCGAATTCTGATCGCATTTTCCAGGGCCTCGGTGTGTGGTAACCCCATATCCTCTTCCAAGTGACGCTTGGTCTTCATGATGGACCTGTGAGTGGTGTCGCCTTTCATTTCAAGCGGCAGCATGCTATACCGTTTATAGATGGCCATGGCTGTTTTCCTGATGCAGGGCCGCATTTCGGTGTACGCCTGTTGTAAGTTATCCTGTCCGCCGTCTTCGATTACCGCAGCATAACTACGAATAGCTTCATCCACAATACGATCCCAGAAGGTAGGTTCTGCTTCACTTTCCTGGGATGTAGGCTGACTATCTGCGGTCAAGCTCTCTGTATCAGTAGATAGATTCTGAGCAATCTCACTTTCCTGGGATGTAGGCTGACTATCTGAGGTCAAGCTCTCCGTATCGGCTTCTTGTGCCTCGGAGCCTTCAATCCCATGTATATTTTTCTCGTGTCGCATCATATCGTAACGTCTGGTGAACATGCGTTCGCACTCAGAGCCAGTATAATCCATATTGACGGTTAAATGTCGACTGTGCGTGTTTTGGCAATACACTTGCTTTTATAGACAGTAACGCCCGTCAACACTTAGCTTAACGCTTCAACGCCCTGGTAAACTAGCTCAGAAGCTCTGATTTTCATGGATTTGCCACTAATACATGGAAATGCAGTGACGCCCGTCGTTACGCCTCAACACCCATCTCAACACCCGTCGTTACGCCTTTACGCCCGTCGTTACGCCTTAACACCCGTCGCTACGCCTTAACGCTCTAGCATAATGGCTTGACGCCATGATATAGACCGGAGAGAGAACAACAACAACAACAACAAGGATGACAGATGAGAGAACAACAGCAACAACAACAACAACAACAACAACAACAACAAGTTTTCATATAGTTTATTCTCCCCAATGTTACATCATACCTACGCTGGGGGAGCCGCGTTGGGTATGTTTACAATTTAAGAAGACTTGTCCAATCAGAGGTTGCCATTTGGCGCTGTATCTGTCATATTAGTTCTTGCCCGTTAGATGTATTCTCGGCTGCTCTTGTCCAATCAGAAGTGGCCCTTTCAGAAAGTTCCATCTTCGGCCATGTTCGCTGTCATCCGTTTGTTCTAATCGTCGTCGGGCAGTTCAGCACCAACGCACGGGAGTGTGGCGGAGTTCGGAGCTTTTGGAGCTCAGAGCTCGGAAGTGACGTCATCGTACGCATGTGTGTGTGTGTGTGTATGTGTGGGCAGTGGATTTTGCATCCGGGACCTTTTCAACATCTGGGTTTCCCAGTGGGTTTTTTCCCGTCGTTCCTTCGTCTCCCATCCGGGTACTGTGGTTTTACATCCACGTCCTCATCTACAGTAACGCCCGTCAACGCTTAGCTTCAACGCCCAGGTAATCTAGCTCAGAAGCTCTGATTTTCATGGAATTGCCACCAATACATCGAAATGCAGTGACGCCCGTCAACGCTCGTCGTTACGCCTTAACGCCCGTCTCAACGCCTTATGCCATATCTTTACGTCTTAACGTCCGTCTCAGCGCCTTAACGAGTGATAAAGGGGATTTGGAGGACGATTAACCTTGGAACTCTGAGCGCACTTCCGGTCACGTGACCGAAATTGACCTTTGACCCCTGCGCTGCTCGGAAGTGATGTCATCGTACCCTATGCCCTACGATGGATTTTATCAAGGTTAAATTCTTGTTATTGCAGTATTTGAGGGGTCATGGCTATAGGCTCTCCAAATTTGCAATACAGAATTAATGCGATATGTTATGTTATCACAGGCTTTCAAAGTCAACATGGTCAAACACCTGGTGAATCGTGATGGTGTAGACACAGGCACAAGTTGACTGATTAAGGTTGTGCTAGATTTATTTCATGTAGGATCATAGATACATTCAAAGTTTGTGTCTGTTAAGTTTTGGTGTCCATATGTGTTCGCGGTTGTATGGCAGTGAAGCTGAAATGATGAACAAATGTGTTCGCGGGTGTATATTGAAGCCCACTAGGCTCTTGTTAATGTTAGCTGCCCTAACTTCGGTGACGTTTCATGTTTTGAAACTGACCTGCCACAAATATTTCTGAAGTTACGTGTTATCTTCCATATAATCATATTATTCGGCCTTGCCACTGAACATTTATAGGTGGACAATCTTTTTAGCAAGGTTAAGTAGTACATCGTTCTTTATACTTGTTCGTTTTGTTTGATTTTACTTGATTGAACTAACTAGTTATTCAGTGGATTTTCTAGATTTAAATTACGTTCGCTCTTTCCATTTTAGTGGAGCCCATAAAACATGGATGGCAAGAAGAAGAAAGAAAAAGAGATCCATGGCCCTCAAGACCTCTACGGTGAGATTCAGATGCAAGAGTGGTTTAACTATAGTTGTCCATAGTTGTTTAGTATTTACATGTACAGCTAGACAAAGGTCACTTACCTGGGGTTCCGGCTTAACACCAGATTCATGGGTGGTTTACGCCTACATTTGTACATAGTGTGAAATTTGCGGTCTTAAGACGACAGGGCTTGTGCGCGTGATCTATAAGATGTTGTAACGCATTAGTCGTCTCAAGACACAGGGATCGTCTTCACAAAACCTAAACAATAATAGATTCCAAAGGTCCGGCTTCTGAGATTTCTCGAAGTCTTGACAACGTCTTTAAATGAGAGAGGATACAACGAAAACGTCTGTTGAATATTAAGCCGATTTATTGTAAACTCATTCCACGCCATTATGAAAGCTACAGTCTTGTTCCTGGTAACAAAGTCATTACGAAATTTGATTTTCATCTATCTCAGGAATGAGCGGCATCATTTGGTAGGCAAACTAGGGTAACCTATCAACATCAGACTGTTCTGTAGTCAGTCATTTTTCGGAACTGGAGTTAGCAAATACTATTATCGGAAGCATGAGCCTCTGTGATACCTGACGGTACTGCCATCAGGGAGACCTGGTGTTAATAGTCTGACTATAATATGCCGCTCATTCCCTTATATACAATACTAGACATTTACAATGTCAACTTAACCCGACATAGATGTACTCGCAGCTTCAGTACAATTATGACAGTCATATCACAGAACTGTCGCATTGTATATCCCATTCGTCAAAACCAAGGTTAAATCATTGTACTTACATAAACGGTTTACACGTTATCTGTATAAATCTGAACTTACATAACTAATTCTCACAAATAATTGTGTTTACAATAATCGACCTGAAGGGTCATGGAATAATATTTCGGAAATAGGTTTGTCACTACACATCATAATACCAAGGTTTGCATGCACACAAGATTCACATACAATTGGTAAATGGAAAGTCAGAATTGATACATTTTATATGGTGGTCCAGAATCGACATTTCACAATAGGAAAGGCATCACAATATTATTGGAAGATTAACACACACAAAAATGTCCGAAGGGATAATAAACTGACTAATCACAGGCCACTGCATGTAGTCACTGGCTGCATCAAATGTTTAACACAAATGACTCATCCATGTCTGTTTGATTGCTAACACTTTGTTCAAATTAGTCCGGTGGCTTAAGGTCAAGATCGTGACTGACTGGAATAAAGCACCATATTTTGCAGAGAGGGTCATTTGGGCATAAGGAATGATCTCAGAAGGGGTGCCCATTTCCACAGGACGTGGAAGGCCCTTAATTTGCATAAATCCAATATGGCCGCCATAATACATACAGTAGCCTCCTGTTGGCGACTATTTGACAGCTTGAATCGCCTGTTTACATGAGATTGGTTTTCTACGAGCCTGACAGACTCGAGAAGAAACTAATAACGGTAATTGGAAACTTTATTACCCGTTGAATATCCAATATGGCCGCCAGAGCGTCACCAATAATGGTATTATTGCTATACACATGTATGTGTGTTTGTATATATGCTAATATATCATATATATTTATAAAGGCTCTATTGAGAGGTTTCTGTACATGTAGCTCTGTTATGATTGACTCGATCAAGCACGCATGAAGGTTATTGGCTATTTTCTTTTCTATAGATATCCAATATGGCCACCAGCGCCCCATCCTCAATGCTGATTATCGGTTCTAAAATCAAATCTACTTCAGGTTATCGTACATGCCACGGTTGTGAACTACATCAAATGTTGCCAATTGGATTCTTCCCGGCTCCTTACATGTAAATTAGCATGTGTAAATCCAGCGGCAAAGGGAGTTACTCTTCCAACACCGGTTGGAATCAAGCTAAAACTGTGCTAAGTAACTATACTGAGGTAGATTTACTTTTAGGTTTCACAAACGGTTTCGATATTTGGCACTCGAGAAAATGTGCCTTTACTGTCTCGCGTAATCGTTCATCTGCTATGCAAAACCCTGCTATCGTAGAAGCTAAATTAGACAAAGAGTTGTTGAAAAGTCGAGTTGCTGGTCCCTTCTAAACTCTTCCTTTTGACAATAAGATTTGCTAAAAATTAGGCTTAGTCCCCAGAAAGAAACCTAATACTTTTAGGGGCTCTTGTTGGCCGAACTTTCTAAGGCGCATCGCTGGTGATCGAAAGCCTCACACCGCTGAACCGGCACGGTTTCGAGCCTCGCTGTTGCATGTGTGAAGGTTTGCCAGTTACTTGTCGACGGGCCGGAGGTGATTCTCTTCCAGTATTCCAGCTTCCTCCATCATTAAAAGTGGCTGTCACCATATGAGTGAAATAACCTTGAGTGTGACATTAAAACAAATCCCCCTAATACGTTTAGGGTGTTACACGATTTATCTTACCCTGGAAAATCTGCCTTGTCTATTAACGGTGCGATTCAACAGGACCTGATGTTGAATACGTAGACATTAGATATCGCGATTGCACTAGTTCAAAAACATGGTCACTAAAGCTTGATGGCAAAAATCTATTTAGATGATGCCTTCCGTATTTATGTATCGGTACCTCTCGATGGGATGCTCTACATCCTGTAGGATATTAAAGAGCTCAAGTCATTCTCTGCAATCGGTTATGGCTACAAAATTCGGCATATCAGAGGTCATCCACATACTGGACGACTTTATGTTCGTCGGTGCAAATGGCGCTAGCCAAACTTTCACTTACTTGTGTGAGTAGTTGGGCATTCCAATCAAACACCTACTACCCATCAACTACTATGGTTATGCATGAGATTCAACTGGACTCCAGAATTATGAAAGCATCATTTCCAGAAGACAAAATTCATAAACTGAAAAGCATGCAGGGTGAATTCTCGCGCCGCAAAAAAAGGTAACACTTGTGGAACTGCAGTCTCTCATTGGCTCGCACAATTTTGCCTGTAAAGTCGTCGTGCCCGGCAGAGCATTTCTCCGCTGCCTGATAGAATTTAACAAAAGTTGTATCAGAGGCTCACCATCACATTCGCTTGAATAAAGCTAAAGCCTATGTTAATACCTGGCTTGTAT